>PVJA010027066.1:0-28984 GCA_004027025.1 Myocastor coypus | reverse complement strand
GCTACAAGTCTCTAACAAAGCCAGCATGCCTACCCCAACATCTCCCAGGTTCAAATCCTGAGGAGGGAACAGGTGCAGGCACAGAGGCCTGACGCCTAAAGGCCCATGCTGGAACCAACCAACAACAAGTTCATGGACACACAAGTGTATGACACAGTCACACAGGGCACACCACACAACCAGAGAGGGAGCAGACGCTAAGCATGCAACACCACAGGGAGCCATGAAGACACGAGGCTGTGCGAAAAGAAAGCCAGACATCATGGCATACAGGTGGAGAAATTCCAGATCAGACAGGGACAGGGAGACCCCAGGCAGGGGAGATTCCCCTCTGTGGGGTACGTGGGCCACATAGGAAATATGTGCAGAATGAGAATGAGTAGATGTCCATCTTCCTTCCATATCAAAATCATTTTGTTAGCAGGAATCAACCAACCCACCTGCAAGCAGGTGCAGGGGCCAGGGGTTCAATCCCCAGGCCTGCCTTGCCAGCTCCGCACTCTGGGGCATGCTGAAACAGCAACTGAAACTGGGTGTGGCATGCACACCTATAATTCCAGCTCTTGGGAGGCTGTAAACAGGTGGATCACTATGAGTCCAATCTAGTAGTGAGACCCTAAACACCCTGTAGACGCTTCCCTAAAATACAAAAAAAAAAAGAATCAACCAACTGCCAGCTGACAAGGTCAGGAGATCTGCTTTTCCTCTCTAAACAAGGAGAAAATGCACTGCCTCCACTCACGTTCACAGAGTGGCTCCGAAACTATGCGGTGCTCTTAGCCAGTTCCATCCTAATTTTTAAATTACAAGTAGTTTCACCTCACCCAAAGACTTCCATAAGCCTACAGATCCAGTTCTGAGAACATCTGCTAGAGGCTGGGGAGATAGCTCCATGGCACAAGTGCCTGCCTGGCAAGTGGAACGTCGTGAGTTCAAATTCCAGTCCCACCAAAAAAAAAAAAAAAAAGGATGGAAGAACTGAGACCATCTGCTCATTTCCAAATTCTACTGCACCCTAAAAGTATAACCAATATCCATGACTGAGGAACTCTCTTCATTCTTCAATTAGCACAAATGAGCCACAAAGCAAAGCAGACACTCTTGGGGGTCCACAGGCTGCAGAGGTGGGAGGAAGGAACAGACCTACGCTGGCCACTGAAAGACAGAGGCATGGAAGGCATCCGAGGAAGATAGACAGACAGGCACACACACACACACAAGCATCGCCTCTGAAAATAAAAAAGTTAATCCTACTCTGAAGGAGGTGGAATTATAAACACAAAAAAGCACACTCTTTGGAGGGGTCCCCTGTGCCTTACGCCCCCAAAGCACAGTGCTCAACTTCTTCACAGCCCCAATCACAGCTATAATTATAAAGATATAATTGGAAGGTGCCACTCCTGTAAGCCCAGCACTCTGGGAGCCTGAGGCAGGAGCATTGCCAAGTTTGAGCCCAGGCTGAGTAACTAAGTGATCTACCAAGAGCCTACCTCCAAATAAAAACTAAAGCACTAAGGCTATATATAGTTCTATTCAAAGGCCTAGGGTTCAATCCCCCAATAACAACAACAACAAAAAAAAAACAGATGAGACCTAACTGCATGGGCATGAAATGAATCTCTGCCCTTCCGTGGGAAGGCAAGGGTGGTACCTCCATCGCCAATGCTGCATCCACAGCAAGGCCTTGGCAAATATTTGAGTGACTAAAGAGAAAGTGGCACAAACATAGAGACAAGAAAGACAATGCGCCATTAACTCTTTAAGGCAGGTGATGAAGTAAGTGGGGACCTTGGGGATGCAGTGTCCCAACCCCAACTCTGCTCAGACCCTCAGGGCCTCTGTCCTTCCTTCCCTTCTGGCTCATAAGAGGACAGCAGCACCCACGACAGGGTGCCTGGCGAAGCTGAGCGCGGCCGCTCCAATCACTCACTCACGCACACTCACTTGGAGCCAGATAACTCCACTGTGTGGCCAGCGGATGCTACCGTACAAGTGCTCAAACACTGAGTGATGCCTGCAGCCACAAGGCTATCCTGGGCATCACAGAATGTTTCTTTCAGAAGCCCCCCACCCGCCCTATTCACAACAGAGCAGCATGCACCTCCCCCTTCCTTCAGCTGTCTATAACCTCTAAATGTACAGGAGTGGGTCCAAGAGGAAGTAAGACGGTCTTTGCTTCTGCCAAATCCTGTGGGCAGCCTGCTCCTGCCCACCCAGGTCTTGCCACATGTACATAACTATAGAACTTTCCTATAGGATTGCCATGAGCAGCCTTGGGTTACATTCCTGGAAGGTACTCAGGGGCTTCAAGCCAAGCCCAGCACCTAAAGGGACATCTGTCAGCAGCAGCAGGGTTGGGCCCTTCATGAAGCCAGAAGGTGAAGACTCAGGTGCTCGCTCTGTGCTTGACCTTCATCCATGACTACTGCTATCAGACACAGGCAGAGGGCTGGCTAAATAGCTCAGTGGATTAAAGTGCCTGAAAGCAGGCATAAGGGCCAGGAATTTGGTTCCCAGGTCTGCTGGGCCAGCCCCACCCCCGGGGCATGCTAAGATGGCAATTGAGACTGGGCATGGTGGCACACCTCCAATCCCAGCTCTTGGGAGGCTGTAAACAGGTAGATCACTACAAGTCCATCTAGTAATGAGACACTGAACTCCCTGTAGACCCTTCCCAGAAAGACAAAAATAATAATAATAAATAATAATAATAATAACACAGCAGCTTTTCTAGCCACCACTGTCCACTGTGATTGCGATGACCTGAAAATGCACTGCACGTACCATAGGATGATCCTTACACACAAACCAATCCTGTTCTCACTATTATTATTATTATTATTATTATTATTATTATTATTATTATTAATACTTAGAATGAGGCTCCCACTGGAAGTAAATATTCACAACAAACAGGAAATAAAATACCTTATAAAAGAATAAGAAGCTTCAAGTCCAGACAGCTGGTCATAAGCCACAAAATTTACAGAACAGGTAAGAGTAAATGAACTTTGTATTCTGCCTCCTTTCTTTTCTTTCTTTTTTTTTTTTTTTTTTTTTTTTTTGTGGGACTAAGGTTTGATTTCACAACCTTGCACTTGCCAGGCAGGCACTTGTGCCACGGAGCCATCTCCCCAGCCTCCCTTGCCTCCTTTCCAGGAAGATAACAATGGCTATTAGCAACTCCAGAACTGGTTTTCTCCCTTCTAACCCAAGCAGATGCAGCTTCAGAGCTTCAGCATGTCTGTTTTCTGTTTTAGTAAATTATCCAAAATCCTACTCATTCAGGACAGATAGCACATTTTGCAAAGGTGTGGGAAAGTGATCACCCCACTCATAGCAGGTGAGATTCTCTTTTAGACAGGGTTTCCCTGGGTAGTTCAGGCTGGCCTAGAACTCCCAGCGATCCTCCTGCTTCAGCCTCCCAACTCCTGCCTTAGCCTCCCAAGTGCTGTGTTCCCAAGTGCGCGCCACCATGCCCAGCCCTGCTGCTGAGATTCTAACACTTATCTGTAATACAAGTTGGGAGCACCTATCAGAAGAAAACAGATATCCCAGTAACCCACAATTCTTCCTAGAGAAACTTATCCCCCAGTCAGAGGGAGATACACATAAAAACTCACAGCAGAAACAACACGAACGTCTGTCAGGGAGTGGATAAAGGGGTCACTGTGCAAGGGACAGGTAGGGGGACACAGTTGAAGAGACAGAACAAGGAAGCCAGGACCATATTCCTATCCACCCCTCACTAGCTCTGCACTCTCCGTTCCATGGCTTCCTCTGCTCCACAGAACAATGAGAAAATTGAGAGTTGGGAAATTACTAAATTATATCCCTTATGCAAATACTCAGAAGCAGGCCTGGCAGATAGTGAGCATCCAGATGTTAACCCTCACTAACATTGGTGATATACAAAGGTCTACTAAGCATCCAGCCCTAGCTCTCCATATGCTGCATGAAAATAAAGCCCTAAGGGCTGGCGGCTGGGGAAATAGCTCAGGGCCACAAATGCCTACCTGGCAAGTGCAAGGTCCTGAGTTGAATCCCCGGTTCTGCCAAAAAAAAAAAAAAAAAAGAAAGCCCTAACATCAACCCAAGCATCACAGAGGTTGGACTGTGCATTCTTTAGAATAGAATCCACTGCCACATCAGAACAGAAGCTACTACCACCTCGCAAAGCCGCAAACCCAACAACTGGACTCTCAAATGCCCTAAGGTTTCACTGGATTCCACAGCTTACGCCACAGGATTTCATTTATACTGAAATTCAAGGACAAGCAAAAGGGATTACGGTGACAGAGACCAGAACAGTGATTATCACTGCTGGGAAGCAGGACGATAGGGAGAGAATGCCTTCCTGGCTCTTGGAATATTGTGTATGGTGATCATCTGGGTTATTGGGACAGCTAAAGTGGGAAGTAATTACACACACACACACACACACACACACACACACACATGTGCGCGCGCGCGCACACAGGACAAAGCTGGAAAGAGAACATGGGAGCCCCTTGAAGCAAACAAAGCCTGTTAACCAGTTGCTGGGTAGAGAGGTTGAAATTAATGCCAATCTCTCTCCAGGGTATAAATAAATGCTCTACTGTTTTTGTTTTCTATTGTTGTTGTTTTGTTTCTTAAAAAGAAACTTTATTTATTTATTTATTTATGGTCAACTCAGCCTGCCCTGGGGGTGGGGCTAGCAAAGCATGTGGTACCAGGGAACGAACCACAGTCCCTGCGGTTGCTTAAGGAGGCGCTTTAGACCACTGAACTATCTTGCCGCCCCTGTTTTGAATCTTGCTATGCAGTTCAGGCTGGGCTTGAGCTCACTTTTCAGCCCAGACTGGTCTCAAACTCACAATGATTGTCCTGCGTAAGCATCCTGAGTGCTAGGATTACAGCTGGGCAGCACCATGCCCAGCTTTATGTTCTGCCATTCTTGGGAAGTTCTTCTCCTCCCCTTTGAAGAAAAAGGAGCCCCACCTGACCCAGCTCTTGTCTCCTGTCTATCATCCCCTTATTCTTGCTGCCGTTCCTTCCCATGAGACACTGGGAGTCCAGCGGATTCCTTCACTGGGTGGATGGCTACCTGTGCGTAGGTGCACATCAAAGCCCAATACGTTTTCATGAAGCCTATGATTTAGATGAGCTATTCACTTCACTGACAAGACTAAATTTAGGGGGCCAGCGAGATAGTTCAGCAGTCTGAACTGCCTGCTTAGGCAAGCTTAGGCAACCACAGGGACTGTGGTTTGATCCCTGGCACCACATGCTGCACCAGCCCCACCCCCAGGGTAGGCTGAGCCAACCATAACATAAATAAAGTTTAAAAAAAAAAGACTGAATCTAATGATACTTGCCTTATAGGGCTACTGTGATTAAAGGGTGGGTATAGATACAGATAGACAGACACACAGACACACAGGCAGGCAGGCAGGCAGGCAGGTAGGCAGGCAGACTCCCAGCAAACAGAAGTCTTCCTCTAGTGGCCAGTCACAGGCTGGTCCAAGCCTTGAACCAGGGCCCCAGATCATTTTATCAACCTAAAAACGCTGATCAGAAACACAGATGACCAATATAGACACCAGCACCTGCTTTTTCAGAGGACAGGCTGCCAAAATGACATCCCCTGGAGACCTACTAGAACACTGCATCCATCCTCCGTGAACATTCAGTAAGACACCACCATAATGAAATTCTGCCTCTCAGCACCCCCAGCCATACCACAGTGAGTCCCAAATGACCACTCGGCACCACCACCAACCAAACACTCTTGCAATACTCACAGGCATCACCGAATCTTCCAGAACCAGTGTCCACGGGTACTTCCGGTCTGAGAACCTCTGGCTTGAGGTGAGCTGGCCCAAGCTCCTCCGGCCCCAGTACCACTGGGGTAACAAATGGTTCCGGCTTTCTCACTCTCGATTTCTCTGGTCCCACCACCACAGGCTCCAAATCCACAGGTCTGATGGCCTCTGGATCCCTCTTTGTTGCTTGCCAACTTCTGCGCAACAACGAAGCCAGCGTGTCCTGGCCCGTGTCCTCTAAACAGGAGATGAACAGAGGAAGGGCCCGCCTCCCTCGGGTCTCAAGATCCGTGATCAGCTGCCTGGCCTGATCCCGCCGGGATCCCGAGCCTGCATGCTGTTTGAACACAAAAACCAGACACTCACAAACAGGTACTTTCATGTGGTCCTCATCTTGTCCCCCACTACCCACGTAGCGTAGTCTAGACAATCAAGCACGTGATGTGGGCAGAAACAAAGCCTGTAGGTGCTGGACATGTGCTCCTCCACGGTTTGTGGTATTCGGAGGCACCCCCTGCACCTGACACTGTGCTAAGTGTAAGAACACTGCAACACACAGGATCTTCCGCAGGTGAAAACTTCTACTGGAAGCGCAGACAGAGAAGCCAGCATTACACAGCGAGGAGACAAGCGCAAGGAGGGAGAGCCTGTAGGGGTGACTGGGTCCAGGACCACCCAAAGCAGCCCTGTGAGTCAGGAAAAGATGGCTTAGCTGAGACCCTCGTGGAAACAAGGAAGCGAGCAGTGCATTCATAGACAGGTAAGAGGAAGAAGCGGGTGGGGGTTTAGGGGTCAAGGCCTTTGCCTGGCTAGGCCGAGAACTACAAGGAGCAGCTAAAAAGGTTAAGGAAGAAAGAGTGAAAAACAGGCCATGAGGTGCAGGCAGCACAGCTGAAGTGGAAGGAAGAGGGATGCAGCAGAGAGGGCAAAGGGGAGACTGCACAGGACGTAGCTCCTGACGGCGCAGACCGAGAAGGTGGAGAACAGTCAGGGCTGACAGGCAGGTGTCAAGAGGGTGACGCTGCTCACTAAAAGAGCAGGGCTTCCAGCTTGAATGTCTGCTGCTGCCCATCCCTACACTCAGATCCAGGCGAGTTCCTCAGGATCCAAAGGCCACCAGAAAAGGGAGGGTGAGGGGACAGATACATTGGCACATGTCTGCAACCTCAGCCACTCAGGAGACTGGGGCAGGAGGACAAGCAAGCTGAAGTCCAATCTAGATAACTTGGCAAGTTCCTGCCTCAAAAGAGAAAATAAGGCAAGACTGCCAATGTCACATAGAGCACATAGAGGCAGGTGCCACCACCCCAGGATATTCCTAACATTTTAAGTCCAGGAATTTGACAGGGAAAAAGTTAAGATTTCCAGTCTCTCTTTTAAAGAGAGAAAGACACAAAGAGAGAGAGAGAGAGAGAGAGAGAGAGAGAGAGAGAGAGAGAGAGAGAGAGGAAAAGTAGCTCAGGCGCTCGTGTGACTATGCTGCAGCCAGAGACTGGGGTAGGGCAGAAGTTGCCCAATACAGCGCCCATCCATGGGCCTCCAGGGTGTTGAGCTTCTGATCCCTGTGAATGTGCCTGAAAGCAAGGGCTATGGCCTCACACCACTTCCACTACCCAGGGTGGGCTACACCCCGGGCGCTTCAGAGCATCCACCATCTCCCTTGCCCCTTAAGGCTGTATTACTGCTACCCATCTCACTGCTCAGGAAGCCGAGGCCCAAAACCAAAAAGGACTTGCCCAAGGACCCAGTGCCAGGCAGTCTGACGCCAGAGTGCGCGCTCTGAGTCTCTACTCTAGAAAATAAATACACACACGCCTCCTTCCTCCCAAGTGAGGATGGTGCAGGACATGCAGTGGCTTCAACAAACGTTCAAGAAAGAGGTGTTGAGATTGTTTAGTTACCCTAGAGCTTTGCGGACACAATACAGGAAGGAAAAACGGGATTGACACACCACGGTTCTTTAAAGCAGCGGGGAGGGGGAAGGCGAGGGCTAGGCCATGAAGTCACGCTACGACTTCAGCAATCCTCTTGGAGCAGCTCTGATGTCCCCACCAGCGACTTGGATCCGCGCACGGCCGAAAGGAAGAAGTAGGCTGAGCGGGGTCGGACTCCCACCTGGATGTCCTCGATCATGTCGGGCGTGAACAGCTCGCGAGTCAGCAGAACGTCCCACAGAGGGGCCACCTGCAGCTCACCCACCAGGCGCAGGCGGCACCGCCGGAGGAGCTGCCGATCCGCTTCGTCCATGATGAGAAGCCAGCGGTCCCGGGGTTACCACCGCTTCCGGGCCTCGGGGTCTTGCCTCCTACTAGGCCATAGAACCTGCCCCGCCCTTGTCCGTCGAGCCCCGCCCCTGTCCGTCGAGCCCCGCCCCCTCCAAGCCCCGGCCGCCCACCTCTCGGCCCGCTCGGCCCCGCCCACTGCTTCCGCCCCCTGTCCTGCCAGCTCCGCCCTTCTCCACCACCCCACCTGACGCACCCGTGCTTTTCCATTCTCCCCTCCAGCTTCCCTGAGGCTTCAACCTGTGGAGGGGCCCTAGGCAGAACCCAAGATCTTACACAAACTCGAAGGAATCACGCTTCAGTACTGCAAGGAGGAAGAGCCATGTCCAGAGCCCTGGTCTGTCCCCTCCTTCTGCCCCCTCGCGGTAAGGCCTCACGTTCGCCATCAGACAATAAAATTCTAAAGCCTCCTTCCCTGACCCAGAGCTCACGTCTCGTCCCTTATTGTCCCAAGCTCGCATGTCTCAGGGAACCGAGGCTTTCATAGTCTTTCATTCTCCTTTGTCCCTCCCACAATAATGCCTCCCACTAAGTAAACTTGCAGAAATCTAATTCTCTTAAGTCTCGTGGTTTTGTTTCACTCATTTGCACCTTTCAAAGTAACTGCGCCTATTGAGCTAAGTCTTTGCATTAATGTCTTACATGCTTTAGCAGTGACCATGACTACCGTCCTACCGGGGATGGGCCTTCCAGGGTATGTTAGAGGTGGTCCTGAGCTCAACCAAGTCAAGGTCTTAGGGAAGGGACAGAACAGGCAAAATACAACCCCGAACCTGACTACATGTGCTTCACCTGAGACTATGTCAAAACGCTAAATTCCAGCAAAATTATAATCTCATTTTGCTTTGTGATTCTGGAGTTAGGAACTTTATTCCATCAAATAGAATGAGCTTTTTCATTCAGATTTTCATTTCAGATGGCGCACACCTACAATCCCAGCACTTGGGAGACTGAGGCAAGAGGATCAGTGTGAGTTTGAGACCAGCCTGGGCTGCAAAAGGGAGCTCAAGGCCAGCAAAATTTTTAGTATCCACTTCCCGTCCTCATTTCTGGGAAGTTCTGACAAACAACTTAGTTTCAGCCTGGGGGCAGCAATTTTAGCATGAGTGACTCCATTTTAGTCTGTTGGGTCCTAATATAGAAATTAATATACAGTCTGGGAAAAACTGGATTCCCGAGGAAGTCAGCACACACACAAATAAATACATCAGAACTGTGGTGGGAAAAAAAGAAAAAAAAAAAAAGAACTGTGGTGAGTCCTAGCCCCAGCATGGCCCAGTACATCCACCTGGACAGCACCCAGCTCTTCAAGCAAGTTGGGACCACCTCTGGAAACTGGTGGACATAAGCAAGGACAGTCCCTGCACACAAGAGGCTGCCCTGAAGGGCAGCCAGTGGCCCTTTGGGGAGGATAAAGTTAAAAATAAACGTTTGCAAAAATTAACTAGGGCCCAGCAGGATGGCTCAGTGGTCTAAAGCACCTGCTTAGGAAATCTTAGGCGGCTGCAGGGACAGTGGTTGGATCCCCAGCACCGCATGCTGCGCCAGCCCTGCCCTCAGGGCATAAAAATAAATAAACAAACAAAAGTTCTGAAACAAGAAAAAAAATAAAATAAAACATAAAAAATTATTTTTAAAAATTCTTTAGGGCCTGGTGGGATGGCTCAGTGGTCTAAAGCGCTTGCTTGGGAAAGCTTGGGCAGCTTCAGGGACCATGGTTCGATCCCCGGCCCACATGCTGCACCAGTCCTGCCCTCGGGGCGGGCTGAGCTGGCCATAAAAATGAGTGAATAAACAAATAAAGGTTGTGAAACAAGAAAAAAATAAATAAAATTTAAAATTATTTTTAAAATTATTTTTTAAAATTAATTAATTAATTAATTAACTAATTAAACATTTGCACTGGGCAAAACAGTACATGCCTGCCATCCAAGCACTGAGAAGCTGAGGCAGAAGGATTGCCACAAATTCGAAGCCAGCCTTCACTACATAAGGAGACCGGATCTCAAAAAGACTGAGGCTGGTGAGATAGCTCAGCGGTCTGAAGTGCCTCCTTAGGCAAGCTTAGGCAAGCGCAGGGACCTCAATGTACAATGCCAGGGAACCACATGCTCCCTAGCCCTGCTCCCAGGGGGGGTTTAATCAGCAAAAAAAAAAAAAAGATAATGTTTATACATTTAAAAAACTGTGATAGATTGTGATTGTGCTGTTTAAATTACTCCTGACAAAGGGTTCTTGCACCCCTCTCATGAGCGTTTTTTTTTTCCAGGCAAGGTTTCACTATGCAGTTCAGACCCACCTTGAATGCACTTCGTAGCACAGGCTAGCTTTGATCCTCCTGCCTCAGCCTCCTGAGTGCTGGCATCTCATGCATGCACCATCATGCCCAGCTAAGCAGTTTTATCTTAATAAACGTTTCCTACTCTTAACCTCCTTTGCCCCTTGGAATTCATTTCCCAACATTCCAGAGGACATTAACTCCACACATTTGACATCTACCAGGTTAGAAGGATTTTTATTTTCTATCTTCCTGGTACAGGAGCTCAATCCAAAATAATGATTTCCTCTGGATTTTGTTTAACAAATATAATGGCTAGAGCAGCAAAAACTTAGTGGGAGTAGGAGGCAGGGAGATGGCTCAGTAGAATAAGTGCCTGCTAAAAGCAAGGTCCTGAGTTCAATCCCCGGTCCCACACACAAAAAAAAAAAATAATAATAATAATCCAAAAAAAAAAAAAACATAAACATGGTCAGGACTGGGACAAAGCACTTGCCCTCAATTCAATCCCAACAGCTGGGTAGGGCAGCACCTTTTCTCCTATTTATTTCACATTTACTGGAAACTTGTACTTTTATTTTATTTTTTTATATTATGGCTGGCTCAGCCTGCCCTGGGGGTGGGGCTGGTGCAGGATGTGGTGCCAGGATCCCTAAGGTTGCCTAAGCTTGCCTAAGCAAAGCACTTTAGACCGCTGAGCCATCTCGCCGCCCTGAAACCTGTACTTATAAAGATCAATGCAAAGGGGCTGGTGAGATGGTTCAGTGGTCTAAAGCACCTGCTTAGGCAAGCTTAGGCAACTGCAGGGACCGCAGTTCAATCCCCAGTACCACATGCTGCGCCAGCCCCACCCCCAGGGCAGGCTGAGCTGGCCATAATAATAATAAAAGAGAAAAAGATCAATGCAAGGAGCTGGGGAGATAGCTCAGTAGAATAAGTGCTTGCCTGGCAAGCGCAAGGACCTGAGTTTAATCGCCCATTCCGCCAAAAAAAAAAAAAATAATAATAATAATAATAATAATAATAATAATAAAATTTAAATTTTAAAAGATTAATGCAGATATGGTGAATATAAAGATGAACAAAAGAATTTAAAACCCCTGCCCTCAGAAGCTGTCATTCCAGTGAGAAGAGACAAGAGAAAAACAATATAAGTAGAGAATGTCAGTGGCAAATGCAAAAAGAAAAACAGCAAGGAAAATGAGATTGCATTTCTTATATCCCCAAGGGACCTATCTCATTGGCTCAAAGAAAGTTTACCTAACCCACCTGTGCCTTCTTCCTCCCCCCTTCCTCCTCCTCCCCCTTCCAGTGCTTAAATCCAGGCCTGGCACATTCTGCGAAGAGACTTCTTATTGATAAACAACACTAGTTATCCTGGGTTTAGATCTTGGGCAAGTCCTTGTGTCTCTGTGAACCTTAGCATATGGAAGAGGTGGGCTAGAAGATCCCTAAGGTCACTTCCAACTCTGACGCCGTAGGATTCTATGAATAGGGTTAAAGAGAATGGGGACTAGCAATTGCTTCCCCACCCTAGTAACTGTTGCTACAAGAGGGCCACCTCCTAGTGGGCGTGGAAACCCCGCCCCTAGATCAGGAGGTCTCCCTGGCATCCCGTGATGCATAGCGATATTGCCTCGCTAGGAGGCACGTTTTGGCCTCTTTGGTCACAATCAACTCTGTGGACCCAGCGAATGAGCGCGCCTTGTTTCTATAGCAACAGCGCCAGGTCAATGCGCTGACGGCAAGTGCCAAGGGTCAAAATAGATTCTCAAACTAAACGCCCAACGCCTGTTCAGTCGCACTTTCGTTGTTGGGCCCTTTAAATGTCACATGACTTTCCAGGACTCAATCCCCGCCTCTTTCCCCTCCTTGGTCCCGGCTAACGCTGGTGTGAACGGGAAGCTCCTGGCCCAGCGGACTAACTGGAGTACCGACGCTGCAGCCGGTTGGGCCAGTGCCCTTTCCCGGTAATTCTTTCCCGGCGTGACGCGCGGAGCCGCCGACGCGGCGGGGCCGGGAAAGCTCAGTGATCTCTTGTCAGTTCTTCTCGTTCTCAGTCCCCGCTGGGCCCGGGGAGGGGGGGCGGGAGGATCGGGAGCCGACAGGGCCCGGGCCCACGGCTTTCGGGGATGGCGAGGGAGGGGATAGGCTCGTAGAAGGTGGCAATCTGCGGTGGGAGCTCGCGGCGGGACTCAGACGCGGAGTGCGTCTCTGAGAACCTCTGCCCTGGCCAGGGGTGCTGCCCCGAGGCGGCCGCCTACCTGTTGGGCACTTTGTCACCTGGCCTGAGGCTAGCACAATGGAGCTGGAAAGTGTTAGCCAAAGAATTTCACAACCTCCGTCATCACCGCTGACTAGAAGAGACTAACAGTGAATGCACTGCGCGAGAGAAGTAATACAGCCCCTGTTGGCTGTAGGCTCCCTGTTAGTAACTCTGTTACAAGCATTTTAATTCCCCTCCCACTTAATGACCCTTACTCGTTCACGTTTTTATAAATCCGGACACTGAGACTTAGTGCTTTTAACTTATCCAAGTTCATAGAGTTGTGGAGAATGGATCCCTGTTCTAGGTTGCTTCTAAAACCTGTGTGATTGACCAATAATTACATAGCCTTCACGGGTTTTTGAACAGGACACCTCTTAAGAAACGAACTGATTTGCTTTAGAATGTTATTCTGCACATGTGCAGTTTTAGTATTGGCCACTAGATCAGTTGATTTTGTGATAACTCAGGACAGTCTTAGCCCATTTATTAAAATCCAGCGCTGTTGCAGCTTTGGCCTTAAGGTGTCACATTGCACACTTAACACTTTATTAGTTTGTAAAAGTCAAGGTAATTAATGGAAAAATATGGTATTAAAACACACACACATTAGGGGGCTGGGGAGGTAGCTCCGTGGCACAAGTGCCTGCCTGGAAAGTGCAAGGTCATGAGTTTGAACCCTGGGTCCCACAAAAATAAAACATTAGGGGGACCACCAAGATGGTTCAGCAGTCTAAAGCTCCTGCATGGGAAAGCTTAGGCAGCAGGGACTGCAGTTTGATCCCCTGCACTACATGCTGCCCCAGCCTCATCCCCAGGTTAGGCTGAGCCAGCCATAATACCAAAAAAAAAAAATGAGGCTGGGGAGATAGCTCAGTAATATAAGCACTTATGTGGCAAGCACAGGATCCTGAGTTCAATCCCCAGTACCACAAAAAAGAACGCTGGGTTTTATTGCAAAAGCCTTAGTTCTGGAGTGCGAATGTCAACAGTAGCAGCACCACCCACTGTCTTGTTCAGTCACCAGCCAAAATTACTTCCAAAACCAGACAGAGCTTAAAACATTTTAAGTCCATGCCTACTTTCTGTCTGCACCACAAGTTCTCCTTTACATGGAAAATGAGATTTTTTTTTTCTCATCCAAAATTTTAAATTATAATGATCATGTTGCTAAGGATTGGGCCAAACAGAGGCTTCTCATTGTCTTGATTGAATGGATATGGTGAGAAAGAATATAAGTGAAGCCAGGCATGGCACACAGGTCTGTCATCCCAGCACTTGGGAGGCTGAGGCAGGAAGATTAGTGCGAGTTCGAGACCATCCTGGGTTACAAGAGTGAACTGCATAATGAGACCCTGTCTCAAAAAGAAAGAATATAATTGAGGCATATTGAGTCATAGCTGTTTCTTAAGTGTTCATATTTGCTTACTTAATGCCCAACAGCCCCACAAGGATCCCATTCTGTAGTTTTTTTTTTTTTTTTTTTGGTGGGACCAGGGTTCGAACTCACAACCTTGCACTTGCCCAGCAGGCACTTGTGCCTCGGAGCTATCTCCCCAGCCCCTTTTTTTTTTTTTTTTTTTTTTTTGGTCCCATTCTGTAGTTAGCACATGATAAACCCCATGATTTTATGAACTTATTTAACGAGTATGCAGTGGAGTGGTTTTTGTTTTTTGTTTTTCCTCTGTACCTGAGATCAAACTCAGAACCTTGTGTTTGCCAGCTTATGCCACTTAGCCATCTCCCCAACCCTTGGAACACTCTTAAACCATTTAAGTTTATTGTCACAATAGATACAGTTATGAGGGACTGGGAGATAGCTCAGTGGCACAAGTGCCTGCCTGGCAATCGCAAGGTCATGAGTTCGAACCCCAGTCCAGCAAAAATTAATTAATTAATTAAAAAATAGATACAGTTATGTACTGTATTTGAGCGAGCCACTGATTATGTTTTCACATATCCACTTATTATTTCTTCATCCCACTCATTTTGAGTCATTTTAAAAGCTATTCCAAGCCGAGGATCCTGGGTAGTGGCTATTAATTCTTATTACTTTTCATCTATAGTAGTTCTAAATTTTGTTATTCAACAGTAGTAGCAAGATTATTGACTTTAAATGATGGTCACACAGCTTGACACATTTCCTGCAAAAAGATCTTTTGTTTCTTTTCTTTTTCATCTGTGTATCTTATACCTACATCTAGAAGACTGTCCAGCTTCCTGCCACTGAAACTTATCACCTCTTCAATCATTTCAGCTCTGGAAAGGAAGAGAAATGGAAGTGAAAAAGTTGAGCATTTCCTGGCAGTTCTTGATAGTTCTGGCTCTGATCCTGCAAATTCTGTCTGCGTTGGATTTTGACCCATACAGAGTCCTAGGGGTCAGCCGAACGGCCAGTCAGGCTGATATTAAAAAGGCTTATAAGAAGCTCGCCCGGGAATGGTAGGTGAAATAGAGAAATGGAAATTTAATGCAAGCTAAGCAATCTAAGTGGGGAATGAAGCCTAGATTATGATTCGCTTTTAATTATTATTTCACTGTTTCCGTGTTCACTGTTTATATGTATATCTAGAATACATAGAACTTGGGTTCATGTTCTGTAATTCTTGGGGACAAGATCCAAAGCCTGTGTTTACTATGAAACTTTTACTTAAAATACTTCGGCTTCACAAATTGCTATAGACACTAGTAGCATATTTAGGGTTAAACTGGGGTAAGAAACAACTTGAATTTTTTTTAAAACCATGTAACCAACAATGAATAAGCACCACTTCCCAGGATATAGTATTCACAGAGACACTCTTTATGAGTTTAATTGCTTAGGGGAACGCTAGACAGCCTTATCCTGTGTGTGTGTGTGTGTGTGTGTGTGTGTGTGTGTGAAAGAGAGAGAGAGAGAGAGAGAGATGTGACGTGAGGGATCCAACCCAAGACCCTTCATGCAGGTTAGAAAAGTGCTATACCAATGAGCTGTATCCCAGTCCTAAATTAATGACTCCTTAAAAAAAAAAAACTTATGTTATGGCCAGCTCAGCCTGCCCTGGGGGTGGAGTTGGCACAGCATGTAGTGTCAGGGATCAAACCATGGTCCCTGCAGTTGCCTAAGCAGGCACTTTAGACCACTGAGCCATCTCACCTGCCCTAAATTAATGACTTTTAATCTTTAAGCTTTACAGAATAGTTTAATTCCAGCACTCAAGTGGCTGAGACAGGAGGATCGCTGCAAGTTTAAGGCTAGCCTGGGTTACATAGCAAAACAATGTCTCAAAAAAAAAAAAAGATAACATTTTAAGCCAGGTGTGGTGGTACACATTCATAATCCTGGCTACTCCACAGCCTGAAACATTCAGATAACAAGTTCTAAAGCAGCCTGGGCAATTTAGTGAAACCCTGTCCCAAAATACAAAGGATTAGTGGCACAGCTTAGTGATGGAGCGCTTACCTAGCATGAGACCCTGTGTTCCAGCCCCAAAACAGAAAAGAAATTAAAAAGAGCTTTTTTTCCACCTCCTCAATTCAAAAAGAATATTCAAAAACCAAGTAAGTGTGTTATTATTTAAGGAAATCTGCCTAATAATTAGCAGGAAAGCAATAAATCAGAAACATATTTTGGAGACATGTGTCCATTTCTCCCACCACAGCTTTGGCTATGCCAAGGAAGCAGAAGCGTTAGATATTCAGCTGGAGGGAGCACGGCAAAAGGAGGCAAGGGTGGGAGGGAGCTAGCTGAGCTACCACCGGCAGGGCAAGAAAGCTTTCTGTTGGCGCCCCATTGAGTATCTAGTAGATATGCGCCTCCGAGTTCTGTACATGTGATCCCGCCAAAACCGGGCCATTAGCCTGCAAAGGGAGAGATCGAGACGCAGAGTTGCTACACACAGTTGCTTCCTCCGTGTCACCTCTGGGTTCTGAGATTCGGCCTCCTGCATCAACACGTAGTTTGTTGTTGTTGTCTGGTTTCTAATCATTTGCCCCATCGGGCAAGAGTAAGGATGAGGGTGAGCCAGGGGGTGGGAGGGGGCTGACAGAGAGCAGGAACAGTGCGGCAGGCCTGCGCTTCCCAGCCCTCCTTCAGGAAGCAGATGCATGTTAGGATTAAAGTAATGGCAGTAAAGGCAAAAAGTAACTTAAGATGTAGGAACTTCAGTGCCTATTTTAAGCCACATTCATGTCCTGAAAATCCCAGATTGGGTGGTACAAGAACAATGTCTGCTCCTGTGTGACCCCTTTCCTGAGACTCTATACCAAGCTTGCTTTCAGTAACATTCAAATGCTTGCCTCTGTTTAGAAGCAAAATATACATGCATACAATATATATTATAAAATAAAATATATATATATTTAATGTAGTTAATTCATGTACGGCAACATTCTTTTTTTTTTTTTTTTTAATTATGGCCTGCTCAGCCTGCAGGGGGGGGGGGGGGCTGATGCAGCATGTAGTGCTGGGGCTCCAACCGTGGTCCCTGTGGTTGCCTAAACTTTCCTGAGCAGGCACTTTAGACCGCTGAACCATTTTGCCAGCCTCAGCGATACTCCTTTTGATGAGAAAAAGTCTTACTGTGTAGTTCAGGCTGGCCTTGAACTCACCATGTAGCACAGACTGGCCTTGAAATCCTAGAGATCCTCCTGTCTCAGCCTCCTGAGTTCCTGAGTGCTGGGATTATATTCACACACCATCATGCCCAGCAAAAGCAGCATCCTTTTGGAGAGGATACGGCCTTTGACAGTAGTTTCAGAGCATAGGAGATATACTGAAATGTACTGCTTTGACTTTTCTGCCTTCCAGAGCTGAAAATGGTGTTATGATGTTGATTAAATGAGTCATTCTCTTCCTTAATTAGATCCTCTCTATAAGTAATTTATCACTATAGAAATGTATAGAGTCTCATCTTCTGAAAATCTGAAATTGTATTTTACATTGTCCATTTCTGCAGAACTGTTGTTCCCTGTTGTTTTAACTGTGGAACTATTTTATCACTTGGGTTGGTTTCAGTTTCATTTTGTAATGGTTTTATGTATATTAAAAAAATAGCGGTGTTTCCCAGTTTGACCTTTGAGAACAAGCCGTGGCAGGGAGAAGTGGTTCATTGTTGGATTATATTTTACTAAGTGTTTCTTAGTTATAAGAATTTTTCCTGTGCTCGGTGAAACCATTTGAAATAACTTTTTTCTCTTAGGAAATCTACTTCCCTCCCTATCATTAAGTTTTATCCTAGACACTTTTCATTTGTCATCCTTATTAGCAAACTAACACCTACCCCAAGAAAGGTGATGAATATTACATAGTTGAGTGAGCCAAACAGTAAGTTGTCATATCCCTTTGCTATAATTCTTTTCCTGTCTCGTTTTTATTCCTTTAGAGGTCACTCGCAGGCAGTAGATTGCCTTACACACTGTGCTTTTCACTTTGAAATGTAAAGGTTGCTGTTTGGGAAATAGTTTCACAGTCACTAAAAATACCATGAGGTGATACTTTCCTCGGGCTGAACATCCCCTGCTCTAAATGTCTTCCAGCTTGCGGTATTTTCCCATGCGTAGGAAAGTGCTCCTTAGGAGCCAGACCATCTTGTGCATTCCTTGGTGCCCAGGCCTTGGCTGTCCCTGTCACAGAGCTCATGTTTCCTACCCAGCTGCCTACTAGGTTCTTTCTACTCCGGTGGCCTGAAGAGCCCCTTCCCAGCTTTCTTCCCCTCCAGAGTTCTTTGTGTTTAATCATTTGCTAGTTGCGTTATTTTATCCGTTTGGCCATTAGTCTTAAGTCTGAATATTGCAACACATTTTTTTTTTTTTTTTATCATCCATAAATACACTTTTGAGTCACCATCTCGTTTCCTCAAACCATACCGTTTGCGTTACGCTCAGCCAGGATTTCTCCCCATGGATATTCAGAGGAAGAATGAAATGGTGAAGGAGACAGGTCCAAATGCACCAGTCAACCACTTGAAGTTTCCTTGGTTTTAGACCTAATGGAATATGTGGTAGAGTTCATTCAAACATATTCCTGCTAGAATAAGTCTGTCAAATTGTAATTTTTTTTCCCCTGGGCCAATGTACTTGGTATGTTTTTAAGAGTCATTTGCTTCCCTGAGAGTTGTTTTTCTTTCCAAGACTTGTACTAGGGGAACTTGAGTGACAAGAACCAAACTGATTACATAAAGAACGAACCCTGTTATATGAAATCTTTTAACGAAGTGAATGTTGGGGAAAAAAAAAAAAAAACAAAAAAAAAAACTCATTTATTCAAAATGCTGAGGGTGGGCCCAGCTGGATGGCTCAGTGGTCTAAAGCACCTGATTGGGAAAGCTTGGGCGGCTTCAGGTACCGCGGTTCAATCCCCGGCACCACATGCTGCGCCAGCCCTGCCCTTGGGGCAGGCTGAGCTGGCCATAAAAATGAGTGAATAAACAAACAAAGGTTCTGAAACAAGAAAATAAAATAAAAAATTTAAACAAAAAAACAAAACAAAATGCTGAGGTCTGGGAAGATAGCTCCATGGCACAATTGCCTGCCTGGCAAGTGCAAGGTCATGAATTCAAACCCTGGTCCTGGAAAAAAAAAAAAAAAAAAGCCATATACAAAGTACTGACTTAGAGCTTACAGGGCTACAAGGAAGTAAACTGAATCCTTTCTCAGATTTTAAAATCCCAAAAACTGAAGAATAAACATAAGATTATAGAATAATCTTTGGCTTCAAGACAGTTAATTGGCAGCTATAGATAACAGCCAATGTTGAAGATTAGTTCTACTGTTTTTGTGGAGTTTTTTGTTGGTGGGGGGGCGTGGGGTTTTTTGTTTGTTTGTTTGTTTGCTTTTTTAGTATAGGGTCTACAGGGTCTCACTACACAGATCAGACTTGTAGTGATTTGGCATCCCAAGCACTGGACTTAAGCAAGTGCACACCACCATGCCCAGTCTCAGTCGCCTATCTCAGTGTGCCTTGGGCACTATAGTCCACTGAGCTATCAGGGTGGCCCTTAGTTCTACTGTTAATTAAATAACTTTTCATGAAGCCAGAGTATGGTGGCACACACCTATGGTCCCAGCACTCAGGAGACTGAGGCAGGAGGACCATTGGGATTTAGAGACCAGCCTGAACTACATAGTGAGACTGTCTCAAAAAAATTTTTAAGGACCGGGCAGGATGGCTCAGTGGTCTAAAGCGCTGCTTAGGGAAGCCTGGGCGGCTGCAGGGACCAACGTTCAATCCCTGGCACCACATGCTGCACCCGGGCAGGCTGAGCCAGCCACAAAAATAAATAAATAGACAAACAAAAGTTCTGAAACAAGAAAAAAATAAAATAAAATAATTCAAAAAAAATTTTAAAAAAGAAAGAAAATAAAAACTGTGTGAACTTTAGGGGTTTTTGTTGTTGTTGTTGTTTTACCACTCCTAATATGTGGCCTTGAAACCAGATGATGTGGTACCTACATGTAATCCCAACACTTGGGAGGCTGAGGCAGGAGGATTGCTGTGAGACTGAGACCAGCCTAGGCTCCATACTGACTTCTGAGCCAGCCAGGACTACCTAGCAAGACCCTGCCTCAAAAGAAAAAGAAAGAAGAAACAAATGTGGTCTTGAAACCGGTATCCATTTAGAGCTAAGAGGTCCCAAAGACAGAGTAGTAATGCATACTAAAGTACTCTGATTTGAAGGTCAGAAGCAGCATACTGTTTGACACCTGGCTGTCCTAAGCAGTGTCACCCTGCACCGTAAAAGCCGCTTCCCATGTTGGCCCATGTTATCCAAAGAAACACCAGCATCAGTTCATTCTAGCATGGGGAAGAAACGCTGGCATCTGGGCAAAGGCCTCCTTTTGTAGCCAAGGGACTGAGTCCTGAGCCCCTTTGCGCAGTATTGGGGCGTAGCACAGGCACGCACACACGCACCTCACCGCACTTCAGTGCTTTGAAAGTATACCCAACTGGAGGGTTCTTGGAGGAAACTGTTTACAGGTTTCATTCTTGTAGTCTTGCAAAGACATCCCTTGCTTCAGCTGTTTATTTTAGGCAACTGTCCTAACACAGTGACCTGTTTGCTTCTGATGTTGGGAACTGCATGTCTGAGGGTATGAAGTGACCATGTGTGGAGGGTAGAATCCTCTCTCACTGGCTGCACATCTGTGTTTCAGGCATCCGGACAAAAACAGAGATCCCGGGGCAGCAGACAAGTTCATCCAGATCAGCAAGGCTTACGAGGTATCGGGGTAAACCTTGGGGTGCATCCTTTAGCTCTTAATAAAAGGTGCCTCCAAGCCAGGTGTGGTGGCACATGCCTGTAATCTCAGCACTTGGGAAGCAGAGGCAGGAAAATTGGTCCAAGTTCAAAACCAGCCTGGGCTAGAAAAGTGAGCTCAAGGCCAGCCTGAACTGCATAGTGAGACCCTGTCTCAAAAAGCCAAAAGAAAAAGGTGCCTCCTGGGATCAGCTTGGTAACATCTTCCCAGGAAGTGCATGTTCCCAGGCCCTGACCCAGTTTCCAAATGACAGCAGAGACAACGCAAGCTGGCCACGTGGAGCATGTTGGAACGAGTGCCTGCATGCTTGAGCTCTTGAGCAATCTGCCTCCCCGCCACCACTAGGGATTGAATCCAGGGCTGCTGGATCCCTGAGCTCCATCCCCAGCTCTTTTTATTTTTTATTTTGAGATAAATCCTCACTAAGTTTCTAGGTGAGCCTTGCATTTGGAATCCTCCTACCTGAGCCTTCTGAGTAGTTGGAATTACAATTAAGTGCCCCCGCACCTGGCTGGACTATCCCAGAGACTAATTAGAATTGTAGGAACTGGGGAGATAGCTCCATAGCACAAGTGCCTGCCTGGCAAGTTCAAGGTCATGAGTTTGAACCCCAGTCCCACAAAATAAATAAATAAATTAATTAATTAATTAATGTAATAGCAATTATAATTGTAAGCTGGGTGTGGTGGCACATGCCTGTAATCCTGGCACTTGGGAGGCTGAAACAGAAGGATTGATGTGAGTTCACGACCAGCATGGGTTACAGAAGTGAGCTCAAGGCCAGCCTGAACTGCATAGCGAGATCCTGTCTCAAAAAGACAAAAAAAAAGAAGAAGAATTGTAAGATTACTTGGAATATATTCTGTATTACCTTTTTAGAAACTTCTGTTAAAGAATCACATACCAGTTTGCCTTTCCTTTTTATTTTATTTTATTTTATTTTTTATTTATTTTTTTTTTTTTGCCTTTCCTTTTTAAAGTCACAATGTTACTCAACCACTGAAACATAACTTTTTCATAATTTTGCAACACATCAGCTTAAGGCACAACAGAGAATTCTCTGCCTTCTCGTTTTGTTAGGGGATGCTCTTCACCAGACATTACTTAGGCCATAGATTCATTCATCTTCCTAAATGAATCCTTGAACCTTAGGCCTCAAAATTGTTTTTAAGTAAAGCAAAGTAGCTAACACACAAGACACTGGACTCATGTCTGTGGCTACTTTGTGGTTCCCACATGTCTCCGAGGGTTCTTCTAAATGATTCCAATGCATATGGTACAAGTAATTGACTTTTCTTATAAGTGAGCCTGGCAGTGATATGTGCTCTTTTATTTGCTTTACTGAAGTATTTACTGGGGTAATTTCAGGTCTTTAATGCCAACATGAATGGGACCAGCTAAAGAACTGCTAAAAACTAGCAGTTTTTATAAATTTATTTATTTATTTATTTATTTATTTATTTAATATTATGACCAGCTCAGCCTGCCCTAGGGGTGGGGCTGGTACAGCATGTGGTCCCAGGGATCGAACTGCTATCCCTACGGTTGCCTAAGCTTGCCCAAGCAGGCACCTTAGACCACTGAGCTATCTTGCCAGCCCAGAACTAAAATATTTTGATCGTGAATTTGCTTTAATGTTTCTGTGAAGGATTTCCCAACACACTGAGCCACTGCGAAAGTGAAATGTATGATTATGTACATTTAGAACATATAATCACAGCTGGAAATACTGCCACACGCCTGTGATCGCCACACTGCAGGAACCTGAGGCAAGAGAACTGCAAGTTGAAGCTCAGCCTGGGTTATTTAGTGACTGTTTCAAAAAAAAAACAGTGCTAGAGAGATAGCTCAGCAGCATAAGTGCTTGCCTGCCAAGCCCAAGATCCTGAGTTCCATTCCCAGTACCAAAAAATAAATACATAAATAAAAGATTAAAAAGGGTAGGGGTTTAGCCCAGTGTAAAGGCCCTGCACTCAATCCCAATGCCAGAGAGAGCCAGCAAGCGAACAAGAAACAGAGAGAGACCTAAGACATCATAATCTTTACATTTATTTTCTTTGTATGTCTTTCAAGTTGCCGACAAAATTCCTTTGCGTGAACTTTTTTTCTCATTTTTTAGATTTCTTCTACTTTTTCCTCCTTGTAGATTCTTTCCAATGAAGAAAAGAGATCCAATTATGATCACTATGGTGATGCTGGTGAGAACCAGGGCTACCAGCAGCAGCAGCGAGAGTATCGCTTCCGCCATTTTCATGAAAACTTCTATTTCGATGAGTCTTTTTTTCACTTTCCCTTCAATTCGGAGCAGCGGGACTCAATCGATGAAAAGTACTTGCTGCACTTCTCGCACTATGTGAATGAGGTGGTCCCAGACAGCTTCAGGAAGCCCTACCTCATCAAGGTCACCTCAGACTGGTGCTTCAGCTGCATCCACATTGAGCCTGTGTGGAAGGAGGTGGTTCAGGAGCTGGAAGGCCTGGGTAAGGTCGTTACATTCTTTTGGGCTGTTGGCCTGCTGTTGCTGGGACATGCTGACATAAAGAAGAAAAGGCTTGTTTTGGCTCTTGGTCTCAGAGGTGTGAGTCCACGGCCAGCTGACCCCATTGACTATAGGCCTGTGGAGAGGGCAGTGTCATGGTGGAAGGCCATGGCAGGTGGGAAAGCTGCCCTCCTCCTGGCAGCCAGGAAGCAGAGAGGAGGCCAGGCAAGAACAGGGCTTACCTGCTAGGCAGCCCCAGCAACTCCTTCCCCAGCAGGGCCTCATGTCCTGATAGCCGTTCAGCGGCAAGGTCATGACCGGTGACCCCATCCCCAAGTACTGGGAGAAAACAGCAAAGGTGGTGTGATTTCTCCTCTTGGGCTCATGGTGGCTGATGTTCCCCAGACATCCTTTTTCATTTTGCATTACTTACCTGAAGTTTTAACTGTGTGACAAATAGCCAAACACTGAGTCGGGGCCGTCTTACTGCTCTGGAGGCTGCAGGCCTCGGAACGTGGTGTGCGTAGGTTTGCTGTCTTCTTGGGTCTCCCCCTGCAACCCACGGATGGCAGCATCTCGCTGTGTGGCCCTGTGGTCATCTCTGCACATGCGTCTTGGGTGTCTCCTGTATCCTTATCTCTCATAACAAGACCAGTCCTGTTGAGTGAGAGCCTGCCCCAACAGCCGCATTTTAACTTCATTTCTTCCTCAAAGGTTCTTTCTTAGCTCAGGCTGTCATGGCAAAAGGTACGGTCTAGATGGTTTAATCAGCAGAAGTTAGTTTCTCACCGTTCTGGAGGCTCAAGCCTGAGGCTAGGGTACAGTGTGGACGGGGCCTTCGGGGAGGCCATCTTTCTGCCTTGTGGAGGCCCACCTTGCTGTGTCCTTAGCTGTCTTTTGTCTCTTCTTACAAGATCACTAATTGTGTCGTGAGAATCACCCTCGGGATCTAATTATCCCAGAGGCTCTTTTTCAGATACCATATGTTGAGGGCCAGGGCTTTGTCATAAGAATCTGGGGGCAATATGAATATTCCTCCCTGTGGTAGTCAGAGCGCCCATCTGAGTCACAGATTAACCTTTGTTTTGTCCATGTTTACCACTTAGTGTCAGGGAATTTTTAAGGGTGAAGTAGAGAGGATATTTAATTTATTGACTCCTGAACGTCAGAGTCCCTGAGTTTAGGGTGTGTGTGTGTGTGTGTGTGTGTGTGTGTGTCTGTGTCTGTGTGTCTGTGTGTGTCTGTGTGTGTCTGTGTGTGTCTGTGTGTGTATGCATGCTACCTAGGCCTTAGAAGACCTGCTGACTACAAAAGGATAATCAATGGGAAGGGCTGAGGAACCTGGGTCTCTCCGGAAGCACAGATACCTGCAAGCCACTGGTTCCTGTGTGCCAAAGAAAGTTCTCATGTTGCCCTTTGGAAATGTTGAGGTGCCCTGGTCTGACAGAATACTTTCTTGAGGAGGAACAGAGTTGCTCTAGGAGCGTAAGCGTAGCAGTACTTCCATGTAGTAGGCAGGAGGAGCAGAGCATTGAGGTCAGGTTGAAACCACAGAGCTGGTGGCTTCTTTGCCACAGAGTGTGACTACCTCCCACAACATCAACGTGCTGTATCTAAGAAGGAGCCACCACAATGGGGCCTGGCGGGATGGCTCAGTGGTCTAGAGCGCCTGCTTTGGGAAGGCTTGGGCAGCTTCATGGACTGCAGTTCGATCCCCGGCACCACATGCTGCGCCAGCCCTGCCCTTGGGGTGGGCTGAGCTGGCCATAAAAATGAGTGAATAAACAAACAAATGTGCTGAAACAAGAAAAAAATAAATAAATAAAATAAAATAAAAATAAAGATGTTAAAAAAAAAAAAAAGAAGGAGCCACCACTGCAGCGCTGCTTGAGCAGGACAGCAATCTGTTTATACCATGGTCAGTGGAACAACACGTTATAGCAGGCAGCGATACATGATACGAGATCATGTAGCATGGTGGGCACGACCCAGTACTGCTGAGTCAGGTGGGCAGGCGCTCAAGTTGTGTCCTTTGTCCTTCAGACAGACACTTAACCTAAGTTTCTTCACGTCCAAAATGGCCAGGTGGGAGCCGGGCGTGGTGGCTCACGCCTATAATCCCAGCACTTGGGAGGCTGAGACATGAGGATCCATGCAAGTTTGAGACCAGCCTGGGCTACCAAAGTGAGCTCAAGGCCAGCCTGAACTGCATATCAAGACCCTGTCTCAAAAAGACAAAAAAAAAAAAGGTCAGGTGGGGCTGGCAAGATGTCTCAGCAGTCCAAAGCACCTGCTTAGGCAAGCTTAGGCAACCTCAGGGACCAGTGAAATGATCAGGTCCTAGCCAGGTGTGGTGGCTCACACCTGTAATACCAGCACTCGGGAGGCAGAGGCAGGAGGATTGGCGCGAGTTCGAGGCCAGCCTGGGCTACAAAAGTGAGCTCAAGGCCAGCCTCAACTGCATAGCGAGACCCTGCCTCAAAAAGACAAAAAAAAAGAAATGATCAGGTCCTTGTAGGGCTTGGGTAGAAAAGTGATGAGTTTATTTTCATGGTTTAGACGGAATCATCTGGCTACTGCTTGGGGGAGTGTTTTTTGTTTGTTTTGTTTTTGCAGCTCAGGGAGTCAAACTTGGGACCTTGCACTAGTGGAGCAGGCATTTAAGCCCCTGAGCTATATCCCCTGCCCAAAGCCATTGTTAATAATAGGCTGTCTGAGGCCAGGCCAAATAGCTCAGCAGATGAAAGCCCCTGCAAGCCAGGTGCAGGAGCCAGGGGTTTGATCCCTGGGCCTGCCATGCTGGCCCTGCCCCCTGGGCACACTGAGATGGCAGTTGAGACTGATGGCAGATGGCGCACACCTGTAATCCTAGCTCATGGGAGGCTGTAAACAGGCAGATCGTTACGAGTCCGATCTAGTAGTGAGACTAAACACCCTGTGGACCCTTCCCTAAAATACATAAAAAAGAAAAAATGTAGGCTGTCTGGGCTGAGCATGGTTATTCATGGCTGTAATCCCAGCGCTTGGAAGCCCAAGGTAGAAATGCCTTGAGCTCAAGGCCAGCTTGCTATATGGAACTAGGTACTGTCTCAAAGAAACAAAACAAGAAATTACCTGGCACAGGCATAGTGGCACATACCTGAGAGGCTGAGGCAGGATTGCAGATTCAAGGCTAGACTGGGCAGCTTAGCAACTCAGTCAAAAGCTACTCTCCTATTAATTCAATTTTAATTTTACACTAATACCGAAAAGCACTTCTCAGTGTTCGAGGGTCCGTGGGCTTCAAGCCGCTCTTGGATCTCTTTCAGGAGTGGGCATCGGTGTGGTCCACGCAGGGTACGAGCGACGCCTGGCCCACCACCTGGGGGCGCACAGCACGCCCTCCATCCTGGGCATCATAAATGGCAAGATCTCCTTCTTCCACAACGCCGTGGTCCACGAGAACCTGCGGCAGTTTGTGGAAAGCCTGCTTCCCGGGAACTTGGTGGAGAAGGTGAGTGAGCGCCCTGGAGAGTGTGCGACTGGAAAGGAGCCTGCATGCTGCATGCATGGGGGTGGGGGATTCCACCCGCGATCTGCAGGCCCGACGTGGAAGTGAACCCCTTAAACCAGGTTGTTTCACTCAAGTCAATAGGTAAGTGTTGAGATAGGTAAAGTACAGGAGCAGGGTGTTCACGGTCATTGTCAGTCACCTGTTAAAATAAATAAATAATCATCTGTTAAGACTTAACCCTGTCCTAGGAATCTGAGCCAAAAAGTTACAGTGGTCCTTTTCTAAACAACAGCAAAAAAGCCGGGCATGGTGGCGCACGCCTGTAATCCCAGTACTTGGGAGGCTGAGGCAGGAGGATCGGTGTGAGTTTGAGACGAGCCTGGGCTACCAAAGTGAGCTCAAGGCCAGTTTGAACTGCATAGCAAGACCCTGTCTCAAAAAAAAAAAGACAAAAAAATACACAACAGCAAAAGTTAGATCACAGCAGAAGATAAGAGATTTATTCTGGCTTGTTAATTGGCTTATGGAAAGGAATTTGTCTTATGAATTTGAAAAAAGAAAAAAAAATTTTTGGCAGGGAGGTCTTTTTGAGGCAAGGTCTTAATATGCAGTTCAGGCTGGCCTTGAACCCAGTTTGTAGCCCAGGCTGGTCTGGAACTTGAAACATTCCTGCCACAGCCTCCCAAGTGCTGTAGTTACAGGTGTTCACCATCACCTCCACTTGAAAATATTCAAACTACATTATATTTGTATATTTAACTATCATACCTGTAGAAAACACTAACTTCTATGAAATCAAATATTGTTTTGTTGGTGGGACCAGGGTTCAAAGTCACAATCATGCACTTGCCAAGCAGGCACTTGTGCCATGGAGCCATTTCCCTAGCCCCTCAAATATTTTTTTTAATTTTATTTAATTTTTTTTTCTTATTTCAGAACTTTTGTTTGTTTGTTTATTTATTTATTTTTATGGCCGGCTGGGCCTGCCCTGAAGGCAGGGCTGGCACAGCATGTGGTGCCAGGGATCGAACTGCAGTCCCTGAAGCTGCCCAAGCTTTCCTAAGCAGGCGCCTTAGACCACTGAGCCATCCTGCCAGGCCCCTCAAATATTGTTTTTAGAACTTTAAAAATACAGTGATGGCTGGGTCGATAGCTCAGTGGTCTAAGTGCCTGCCTGGCAAGCACAAGGACCTGGGTTTGATCCCTGATACCACATGCCATGCCCAGCCACCAAAACTGGGTGTGGTGGCATGTGCCTGTGATCCCAGCACTGGGGAGGCTGTGGTAGGAGGATAACTGTGATTCTGAGCTGCATAGCAAGACCTTGTACCTAATTAATTAACCCTAGGTGTACTGTGCTACTCCCAAAACCCAGCATGGTGGCATACACCTATAACCCCAGCTCAGGGAAAGCTGAGACAGGAGAATCACTATAGCTTCGTGGAGAGATCCTGTGCCAAACAAATAAATAAAAGATTTTTTTTTCTTGTTTCAGAACTTTTGTTTATTTATTTTTATGGCCGGCTCACCCTGCCCTGAGGGCAGGGCTGGTGCAGCATGTGGTGCCAGAGATCGAACTTCGGTCCCTGCTGCCGCCTAAGCTTTCCTAAGCAGGTGCTTTAGACCACTGAGCCATCCTACCGGGCCCCTAAATAAAAGATTTTTTTTTAAAAAGAATTTCAAAACAAGACGATAGGAAATTAACAATGGTTATTATATTGCATATGGTTATTTTCAAAGTAATTGCTCAGATTACCAGATACAAGCATGTAAAACTGATCAAACCATATATACACTAATTGTTCCTTATATATAATAACATATACATTGTTCCTAATATGTGTGTATATACATCTCCCCTCTTTCTTTTCTGCATTCCCCCATCCCAGTTGTTCTTTCCTTTTGAGTAGTTTCTTTCCCTTTCATAGTTTTCTTTTTTTAACTTTATTTATTTATGTTATGGCTGGCTCAGCCTCCTCTGGGGTTGGGGCTAGCACAGCATGTAGTGCCAGGAATCGAACCACAGTCCCTGTGGTTGCCTAAGCTTGCTTAAACAGGTGCTTTAGACCACTGAGCCATCTCGCCGGCCCCTCCCTTTCACCGTTTGTATTGTACCTTTCTTTCTTTCTTTTTTTATTGTA
>PVJA010027065.1:0-28930 GCA_004027025.1 Myocastor coypus | reverse complement strand
TTTTTTTTTTTTTTTTTTTTTTTTTTTTTTTTTTGTTTGTGGAACCAAGGATTAAATTCAGGCCCTTGCACTTGCCTGGCAAGCACTTATTCTACTGAGCTATCTCCCCAGCCCCTATCCTATTATTTTAATGGGTCTTTATCACATGTGACCCACTTTCCTGCTCAGAGTGACTGACCAGAGGTGCCAGCCCACTTGAGAGGGGCCAACACGCACCCTTCTTCAGAACTTTCTTTCATGTGGGCAGGACTGAGCAACAGAAAGGCTTCAAGTTGGGGGCGGTGAGCATCAAGGGTGATCTCCTAATGGCCACAGCCCCTGCTGTGTGCACTGGGACATTCTTCTGGGAAGGCAGCTGCACTTCTGGGGGAAGACTACATTATTAATACTCAGAAAGAAGCAGCGCCAGCCACGAGGGGTCTGCGCCCCTTCAGTCACTGCCCAGTGCACGGACTCTGGATGCAGCCCTCTGCTCCTCACATCCCAGATGCCGCTGCCATGCTGTGCCCCCTCTGGGATCCAAGCCAGCCACATACTGACCGTCACCTACAATCAAAACAGACTTTTAGCGCCATTTCCTTGCCTGTGTTACTGATACACTAAGGTGTTTGGATCCCTCATATTTGTCCATTCTCTCGTATTTATCCAATCGTAAAGTCCACTACACCACTACACCCAGCTGATTGCTGTAACCCCAAATGTCTATTGTACAGCATTAGTTCAAGGTCCTAGATACTTATAGAGGCTTAATTTTAAGGAATATGACCTTCATTTTAAGGATTCCTCACAAACTGGTCATTTTTAAAGACAATTAATTTGATTAATACATGATTCATAATAGTTAAGAACAGTTTAACCCATAAAAGTGTTCACTGTTCACTGCCAATTATAACTACATTGAAAGATGTGGTGTCCAATATTAAAAGTATTTAAAAAGCCGGGCGTGGTGGCGCACGCCTATAATCCCAGCACTCGGGAGGCTGAGGCAGGAGGATTGGTGCAAGTTCGAGACCAGCCTGGGCTACAAAAGTGAGCTCAGGACCAGCCTCAACTGCATAGTGAGACCCTGTCTCAAAAAGACAAAAAAAAAAAAAAAAAAGTACTTAAAAACTTGGGATTTATTCATCTATATTCTGGTACTCTAAGGGGCTGGAGAGATACCTCAGTAGAATAAGTGCTTGCCTGGCAAGTGCAAAAACCTGAATTCAATCCCCAGTCCCACAAGGGAAAAAAAAAAAAAAAAAAACCCTCATCCTATTCTGGTACTCTAGTTTAACAGTTTCATGTCTAGATTATGCAATAATTTCAACACTTAAGAATAAATTAAAATGTATTATCAATAAAACTTATTTTTCTACTCATGTGACTTTTAATCATAAAAGGAATATTGTGTTAAAGGAAATAGAGATATAGAAAAACAAAACAATCAATCATGTATCATGTTGGACGGTCAGTTTAAGCAATGACCTTGAATTAGTCTTTTTGATTTTGGTTTTTTGAGACAGGGTATTGTTTTGTAGTCCAGGGTGGCCTCCAACTCACAGAGATCCTCCTGCCTCAGCCTGAGTGTTGGGGTTACAGGTATGTCCCATCATGCCTGGAAAATTCGTGAGTTTTGGTCTATTGTTCTTTTTTCTTTTCCTTTTTTTTTTTGTTTCCTGTGGTACTGGGGATTGAACTCAAGACCTTGTGCTTGCCAGGCAAGTGCTTATTCTCTTGGACTATCTCCCCAGCCCTGGTCTAGTTTTAATACACTTACTGATAATGAGAAGTCAAAATCTAGTGGTCCTTCCCAAGATAGTCCCCAACACATTCATTAGTACCTGTGTTCTCTTAGAACTATGTTCACAAAAAAATTCTACTTCCCTTTATTCAAGCTTTTTATCACATGCCTTTAGTATTATCCTTTTTTGACCATCTACTTGATTCAAAGTCATCACTTTTCCTAGGGGCTCCTTTGCTTACTACATAAATTTTAAGAAGCCAAATGTAACAATGCATGCCTGTAATCCCAGTACTCAGGAGGCTGAGGCAGAAGAATCACTGAAAGTTCAAGGCCAGCCTAAACTACATAACCAGACTCTTAAAAAAAAAAAAAAAAAAAAAAAAAACCAAAAACTAAAGTTTTTTAAAAAAGGAATACCTAGGCCTACTAATCACCTTGCACTTTAGAAGAAATTGAACTGGCTTTCCTGTGGTTTTCTTGGACAGTTTAGCTTGTTTGCAATCTCTATAGCAACCCAACTGCACAGACATCTTTGGAATAAATAAACTGTGTCAACTCAAGCAGAGATCCTGGCCCAGGGCATGTGTGTTGCAACACAAGTTTTGAGTGTAGATTATGTAGCAGCTGCAGGAGAGAATAAGGAGAAAATACGGTCTCAGAGACAGTTTTCAGAAACATTTGCCAAAACTGAAAACAAGCAGTGGGTAAGTGTGATTACTCACACCCTAGCAGTGATGCTTTAATACTAAGAGGCGAAATGCTGGTACAAAATCACCTTAAATTCGTTTTCAGATGCCTTAAAAAATAAGGCTTCGTATAGTATTTCTTTTTAAGTCAATCTCCTACAGGTAAATCACCCTCAAGAAGAAATAAAAACATTAGTCTAGAAAAACTAGGCTGCTTCCACCATGAGTGGGATGGCAGTAAGTTACTATACTTTATACCTTTCTTAGCATTACCGTCCCACACACAAAAGGTCTGTTTTCACCATTAATAACCCACATTCTTTCTCTTTTTTTTTTTTTTCCTGTGGATGCTAGGATTTGCTTTGAGCTGACTGTTGATTCTCATGGATCTCTCTCTCTCTCTCTGGACCAAGGATTGAACTCAGGCCCCTGCCCTTCCCAGGCAAGCGCTTATTCTACTGACCTATTTCCCTGGCCCCCTCATTGGATCTCTTGTACCAATATAATACCTTCAATGAAGGGAAGGGGCAGTAACTTGAAGCCCAGTGTTTTGTTTTTAGTTTTTTTTTTTTTCTTCTTCTCATTTTATAACTTTAACTACAAGGTAACTTTGACTATAAAAGTTGGCATTTAAAACAAAACAAAACAAAAAATAAAGGCAAGGCGCTGGGGAGATAGCTCAATAGAATATGTGCTTGCCTGAAAAGCTCAAGGGCCTGAGTTCAACCCTCAGTTCAAAAAAAACCAAAGGCACTTGGCATCAGTCTGAAATGCATTGTACCCATGGTATATCCCAGTCAACTCATGTTGGCTCATGAAAGGCCACTGTTAACAACTCATGCCAACACAGATGTCCTGTGAGTGGACTGAAGTCGGCCATTGGGGAGCATTTACAACAAAAAAAGTCAGCAAATTACACAAATAAGAGCTTCTGTGTTAGATGATCCATGATGATGCTAGCATCTTATCTCCCTTGGTATGTCTTCACTGTTTACTCTTTATTTTTAGTTGTTTAAAAATATCCATTACACATATTTGGGGCTATATCAGACACTGTCAGTCTTATTTGATGGGTGTATCCACCAAGCCCAACCTAACAAACTGAAGAGGAAAGGAAAGGCCGCTGTTATTTACACTTGCTTTTGCTTACTGTGCATGCTCTTCTTTTCTAACATTTTAAGGTTCCTTTTATAATTAAGAAAACTTCTTTTAGGCATTATTTTAAGGAAGGTTTGTTAGAGACAAATTCTTATAATTTACCCATATCTGAGAAGGTCTTGCTTTGCAATTCACTACTTTAGGATATTTTCTCTGGGTAGAGATGCTGGATTGACAGTTCTTTTTTCTTCCTTTTTTTTTTTTTTTTTTTTTTTCCTTCAGTGCATGAAAAATATTTTTCTATTTTCTGCGTTTATCATTTCTCAGCAGGCACTACCTATTCCACACTGAGCATTTCTTCTTTTTCATTTGTTTCAAGCCTGTTCATAATTGCTCACTGAAGCATTTTTTATCATGATTCCTTCAAGGTCTGACAGTTCTAACACCTGTCATTTTAGTGTTGGCTTACACCGATTATTTTTTCATTGATTTAGAGATTTTCCTAGTATTTTGTATTATGAATGATTTTGAAATGAAACCTGAACATTTTTGTGTTGTTTTCAAACTCTGAATTTAAAAAACAAACAAACAAACAAACAAACAGTTTTAAGGACATGCTTCTGTTAAAAGAAGTGGGTATGGGGCATGCTGCCTCATTTCTGCAAGGCCTGCACAGAGGTCCAGGTTTTCTTCTTGGATCTGTTTTTTTTTTTTTTTTCACCACCATACTGAATTTATTATTGCAATGGTACTAACACAGCTGGTGACGCTTGTGGTGACACTGCACAGGACCTCACTTTCCAGGGCTTACCTACCAATCTATTCTTCCAATTGGGCAAGAATGGCTTCAGGCCATTTACCTAAACAAATCTCTCTTCTTTTTTTTTTTTTGCAGGACTGGGGTTCAAACTCATAACCTTGCACTTGCCTAGCAGGCACTTGTGCCTTGGAGCTATCTCCCCAGCCCCTAAACAAATCTCTTAACATGTTAATTTTAAATTTGGGGCATCGGAGTTGTGGTTCCCTCTGAACAAGTGAAAAACAAAAACCACTGGGTGTTGTGCCCCACCTCCCTACCCACCAGCCCAAAAGTCCCTGCAGAGAGAGCATTTCCACCGCTCTGAAACCCAAAATAAACAGAAACAGCGTCAAGTGTGAATGGCACAATGGCACAATGGCACAATGGCACGGAGCAGGCCCAAAAACCTGCCAGGCAGAGGTCACTGTGGGGACAGACTCAGGTGTCACTTGAGTGAGGACATGCTGCCATGGTGGAGCTGGAGGGGAGCTGCCTGCCTACGGCTTATCCAGGAAGGCGTCCAAGGCCGGGATGCCCTCCTTCAGGTCCTTGCACTTGTGGGTCTCTGCCACCCCCTTGGTGGGGCAAAGGGGTCACTGGGCAGGATCAGTGGTTTGAACACACACTGGGGGCAGGCCTGGCCACCGGTGTTGGACTGCAGGTCGGCAGTGCAGCCAAAGGACTCACTGACAGGTATGTAGGCCTTAACCACAAACATGGAAAAAAGTGCCAGCCACCCAGGACTCCTTGAAGACATGGCCTTGCTTCCTGTTCAGGACACCATAGATCCTCCCAACCACTTGCTCTGGACCCTGGATCTCCACAAGGTAGGTGGGCTCCATGACATGTGGCTATGCTGTTAGCACACTGGCATATAGGCAGCGTCATGCCATGGAGACAATCTGACCACCCCATGGTGGATGGCATCAGCGTGCAGGGTCACGTTATGGACATCAAAGTGCACTCCATGCATGTTTTCCTCACATAGTGCCCCATCTTTGGTGGCCCACTGGAAGCCAGCCACCACACAATCCCTGATCTCACTGAGGTACTGAACTTGCTTGGTGAGGTCTGTGAGGATGTTTGGGCTGGTGCCTTCTGGGCCAAAGCACCACATCTTGCAGGCCTCTGTCATGTCCCACTCATACTTCTCAGCCAGGTGGTGGGCATATTGCTTTAGCTCCTGGCGGGCAGACACCTCACCCTTGTTGATGTCCTCAGCCAGGACATCTAGGAAGGGTCGCACTTTCATGTATAGGGAGCTGTGCTTGTTCAGGGACTTGGAGAGGCATCTCATTTGACTCCTTGCTCACTGTCTTCCAGTATGAGACCATGGGGTCCGATTTCTTGATGGGAATGCAGGCATGGTCTTCCTCCAGGTCCTTGAGGCATATCTCCAGGTGCAGCTCACCAGCACCTTTGAAGATATGCTCTTCTGTCTCCTCAATGATGCACTGCATGGGGTCGGACCTGGCCAGCTGTTTCAGCCCCTCCACTAGCTGGGAAGGTCAGCTTGGTTCTTGGTCTCCACCTTCTTGGATCTGTTTAATAGCCATGATGTGGGGCTCCCTAAGATTGTGTGGGAGAGAATTCTCCAAAGACACTTTGGAAATAAGGGTCTCACTGGCCAGGGAGAATGAAAATCCAAGCTCCTTGCATGGTCTTCCCTGAATCAACTCCAGCAACAGAGCTGGGAACCTCCACGTTGCTTCTTAAGGGCAGATGTCTAGTCCCCTGCCTGGTCTCTGCTGGCATGGGTAGAGGTGGACCCATGTTTTTCTGTTCACCTGGAGTACAGTGATCATTATCTTCAAGTTCTGGGTCTTGTTAGGTGTCTCAGTTACTCTCATTTCTGACACAAAATAGCCCACACCCAAAATTAAGAAAGGAAAAGTTTAGTTAGCTCACAGTTTGTGGAGGTTTCAGTCCATATTCAGCTGGCTCTAAGGCAGACTGGCACATGGCAGAGGGCAGCAATTCATGGTGGTGGAAAACAGCAAGAGCAAAAGGGCAGGAGCAGCGGCAACAGTGGCTGCAGAGAGCAACTCTGTCTCCTTTATGTTGCACTCAGACTATCTGCCTAGGGTTGGGTGTAGCACTCACATCCATAATCTCAGCCTGGGATCATGAATCAATACAAATTCCAGAAGCTGCTCCATGACTGTATGAGACTTTAGGGGGGTGACTAGGCACAAACCATAACACTAGGATGCATCTTTTGGTTGGGAGAGCTTTCTTTGAACTTTGGAGGTTTATCCCGTTAGGGTTCTGAGTAGGCCAGTATCTCTAGCTTTAATGATATAGGAAGCAAAATGAAAACAAAAACCTAATACTTCACTATGTCACTAGACAGGTACCAGGGTTCTTAGCCAATCTGTTTTCTTTGCTAAGCCTTTATGTTATATATGTGTGCGTGTGCATATGTACATATATATATATATATATATATATATATATATATATGTTTTTAAGGAAAATAATAGGGCAAAGTACATTTATTTGGTCTTATAAAAATGGAAGTCTTCCCACTCAACTACCTTGTTAGCTTAGAAGTTAAAACAATACCCTACTATATTCCAACAAATTAGTAGATGTTCTTCATGTAATTATGGAGCATAAAAGATCTTGCTTTTAAAAACACAATTTGACTTAGGTCAACTGCAAAGAATTTTCTGGTAATATATATAAAGATCATGAGTTTTGTGATTTAGTTTCATTGGCTATTTTCATGACATAGATTAGTTCTGAAATTAGATTATTTCCACTTAAAAGCATGATGCTACGGTTGGCCATTTTATTAGTCTGATTTTGCTATATTCATAAGAGTGGTATCTGAGACGCCTTGTGAAGGGTCTTGTCTCAGTTACTCTTCTCTTATCACTGGGGCAAAATAACCAACTTCCAAAATGAAAGAAAGGTTTATTTAGCTCACAGTTAATGGAGGTTTCAGTCCATACTCAGCTGGCTCCAAGGCAGATGGCACATGGCAGAGGGCAACCTTTCATGGCATTGGCAAAGAGCTAATGGGAGAAGTAGTAGCAACAATAGCTACAGAGAGGAAATCTGTCTCCCTTAAGTCACATTCAGGCTATGCACAGTACTCACATCCACAATCCTGAAAGTATTAAGACCCATAATCCCATCCTTCATCATGAATTAATCTCAAACTCTAGAATTCCGCTCCATGATTGCATGAGACTTTGAGAGGATACCTATACACAAACCATAAGAGGTCTGAAGGTGAAATGGATTAGGTACTTTCAACAGGTTATTTTTTCCATCTATATAGAACAGACTTGTAGACTTCTACAGAACGCAATCAGGTAGGGCCAAACCTAAATTAGGTTAACATTTTAAAACAGTAATCATTATTTAAGTTGAATGTCCCAGTAAAATATTTGCTGAAAAGGTTTTCCTTTAGTTTGCATTTTTATTTATTCAGAATGTGATAAAAGTAAGAGGGTGGAGAAATAAAAGAAAACATGCAATGAATTATAATTCTTTTAATACTTATCTGTTTGGAAGGTTCTAGAATAAACCTTTCTAAACTTCTAAAGTATAAATATTGTCTTCAGTGGGAGGCTACACTGAATTATTTTTCTTATTTTGAGGAAAATGCAGTACATACAATAAAGGCTTTGATAAGAGGAATGAATATATCAATGATAAAAAATAATTTATAAAGTTTGCTTTAAAATTTATATCATTTACATTTTATTTACTTTTTTCTTGTTTCAGAACCTTTGTTTTAATTTTTTAATTCTATTTATTTATTTTTTCTTGTTTCAAAACATTTGTTTATTCACTCATTTTTATGGCCAGCTCAGTCCGCCCCAAAGGCAGGGCTGGCACAGCATGTGGTGCTGGGGATCGAACCGGGGTCCCTGAAGCCGCCCAAGCTTTCCCAAGCAGGCACTTTAGACCACTGAACCATCCTGCCGGGCCCCTATATCATTTACATTGTATGCACAAATTTTCAATTTTTTTTAACTTCACAGCTCAAAATAATTTTTCCATGTACTTTCCATAACCATCATTTTCACAGTTAGGTGGTGGTCCTTTAAGCATTCTGTCATAGTTCTCTAATGGGTTCATTATTCCTCAATATGTAGGTTACTCACAATATTTTTCTTTTATAAATAACTGAATGACAACAGTTTTTATGCAACATGAGTTTTTGTTCTCTCACTAGTTGGAATTATTTATTTTAGCAAGATTCCCCAAAGCAGAATTATTACATTGATGTTTTTAATGAATCCTAAGAACAAAATCTCTTGGATGGAGAGATAGCTCAGTGGTCTAAGTGCCTGTCTGGCAAGCACAAGGACTCAGGTTCAGTCTCAGCCTTGCTGTATCACTGTGCCAGCCACCAAGTTTAGGCATGGTAGTACACACCTGTAATCCCAGTACTGGGAAGGCTGAGTAGGAGGTTCACTATGAGTGTGAGCTGTGTAATGAGACTCTGTAACAAATAAATAAATAAAAATACTTAAAAAAAAAACCAAAAAACAAAACTAAATCCTTCTCAACAAAGTTGTATAGCTTTAGGGGCTAGGAAGATAGCTCAGTAGAATAAGTGCTTCCCTGGCAAGTGCAAGGGCCTGAGTTCAATCCCCAGTTCTGAAAAATAAAAACAAATAAACAAACAAAAAAAAAACCTCCCAAATTTGTACAGCTTTGTTATGTCACTATCAATGTCTGAGGGTAGTTTGTCAGCACGCCCTCAGCAAATCACCGCCATTAAGGACAGGGGCTGTGTACTTGCCTAGCATGTGGGAAGCCCTGCATTCAGTCACCAGCACAAAAGAAAAAAATTTGGAGGAAAGAAAGCCAGGGAGAAAGGGGAGAAGGAAGAGGAATAGTAGAAGGGAGGAAGATTTTTGAGTTGCAATATTCACTATATAATTCAAACTGGTTTAATTTTGAATAGTCTTTATTGTTTTTGTGAATTATTCCTTATGACAAAAAAGCTGAAAGTTATTTTGCAAATCAATCTCTTAATATTCATTAATATAATAAGATAATCTTACGTAGTTAAATTTTTAAAAAGTCTTTCAAATATTTATTTGATACAAGGTCTCAATGTAGCTTGGACTCAGTAATCCTCCTGTTTTAGCCTCCCTAGCACTGAGATTACAGGCATGTGATACCATGTCCTGTTTTGGTGGCCAGCACAGGGGCCACTATGGTATATGGTACTGGGTATCAAACTTAGGTCCTTGAGCTTGCTAGGAAGGTGCTGAGATTACTGATCTATTTCCCCAGCCCAACTTTAAATGGTTAAAACAGTTTATTCTTTGTGATTTCGGTCCGGCAGGATGGCTTAGTGGTCTAAAGTGCCTGCTTAGGAAAGCTTTAGGCGGCTGCAGGGACCGCGGTTCGATCCCTGGCACCACCTGCTGCGCCAACCCTGCCCTCAGGGGCAGGCTGAGCCGGCCATAAAAATAAATAAGTAAACAAAAGTTCAGAATGTGATTTCTTCAGTTTACTCTAGGTTTCTGATCTCATTTATTTGTATGTTTAGGAATATTTTTTTACTTTTTGTGTTTGAGGACAGAGTGATTTTTTTTTTTAATTACAAAGTATTTAGCCCATCAGAAATTTCTAAGTAAGGGATTCTTATAGCAGAATAAGATCAAGATGGTACAAGTAGGGCCCGAAAAGAGAAGGTCCAACTGTGAGGACTTGGAAACTGACTGCTTATTCAGGCAAAAGGAAAACAACAGCATCTGAACTGAGTTGAACATTGTCAGCAAAATGTATGCCCATGTCTTAACCCCAACATCTATGGATGTGACCTTATTTGGGAAACAGGCCTTTGCAGATACTTGAGAGATCACTTTGGATTATCTGTGTGGACTTCCCATCAAATGACAAATGTCTTCTAAGAGAAAGCCAGAGAGGTATTTGAGACAAACAGAAGACACAGAAGAGACAAGACGGCAGCATGGTTAGCACTGCAGAGATCAGAGGATACGGTCCTCAGTGGAGGAGCGCTGAGAGCCATTTAAGCTAAGAGAGGCAAAGAATGGCTTCTCCATCTCAGCGCCCCCCCGCTCCCAAGTTTGGACATTTGAACTTCAAAACTGAGGGAGAACACACTGCTGACAAGTCAGCCAACATCTCCTAATCTGTTTTGGTAGCCCTAAGAATCTACCATCTTCTTCCCACAAAACAGAAAAGTATGGAAGGCTGCTGGTTCAAAGGAAATTGCTTAGACCTGAACACTACCTTTATATACTTTGTGGACAAATTATAGCATACAGGATTACCAAACAAGATATTTTCACCTTCCATACTCAGCTGACTATTAATAGTCTTGTCTCGGTATTGCCGAGGTGTGAGGCTTAAGAAGCTGCTTACAACAAACATTCTTGGAGTCCAAATCTAGAGATTCTGACTCATGTGGTCACGGCTGCGACTCAGTAATCTGGTTTCAAAAATGTTGCAGGTGAGTGGGGTGCAGGTTGCTCCAGGTGATCCCCGAATATAAGGGTCAGTAAATTTTTCTGCATAGAGTCAGACAATAAATGTTTTGGAGCCAAGGGTTTTACAAATATGCAACTCTACTATTGCAGCATAAAAGCAGTTTGTTAACAAATGAGCATGACCGTTTTAATAAAATTTTATAGAAGAGCTGGCGAGATAGCTCAGCAGACTAAGCACTTGGTTAGGGAAGCACAGGGACTGGGGTTTGATCCCCAGCACCACATGCAGTGCCAGCTTTGCCACTGGGAGTGCTCAGCCAGTCACTGAGACCAAGTGTGGTGGTGCATGCCTGTAATCTCAGTGCTGGGGAAGCTGAAAACAGGAGGATCACTGTAAGTCCAAGCTGCATCGTGAGACCCTATGCTAAATACATTCAAAAAATACAGATAACAAAGTTTGAAGTCTTTAATTTTCACATGTCATGAAATGACTTTGATTCTCCTCCACCCCAACCATTTAATGATGAGCAGCAAAATAGGAGGGAAGCCAAATTTGGCCCAGGGACTATAGCTTTCCAACCCAAGCCTTACTATACTGCAGTTTGCAAACTGATATTAGAGCTGAGATTTTTCAAGCCAGGGATATGCCATGAGACAGTAGGAAAGAAAGGCGCAAAGGACGAGCTGATGCATGGGGTAATCCTCAGCAGGCTGGCAGTCTCTTCTACAACAGCAGCCCATGTGCCATCACATGGAAGAAAAGATGTCACTCTTGGCAATAGAGCCCTTCAGGCATACTGTGGGCTAAACAATAAGCCAAAGGCTGACACTGCCAGAGTAGTGAAAGGAAAACTCAGTTACAGACTGCAGTCTACACGAGAAAGCCTTCCTTCTATTAGTGTAATTCTACCCCAGTTATTCCCACTAAAGAATATCTACAGAATGTAAAAGAGTAGGAGGAAAGGCAAAAATAGTCTAAAATTCACCCTAGTAAGTCCTTCACAAATTTCAGTTTTTCAAATATGATCAGTAATAAATGACACTCAGTGTCTCTCAATTTTGGGCTAAGACCAGTAGGCTATTGGTGGACTGTTTTTGAAGATGAGCAATCATTTTCTCCACACATCCACAGCTGTCACGGCATCTCCTTGCTGTGTCTCTAGCTTTAAGTTAGCACAGCTAGGATATATTTGGTGAGAGCCTCTCTCCTAGGTTGGACACAGCACCATAGGCACAGAACAGAAATCCATGACAGCATCAAGATTTAGTAAGATCTCAGCAAGCTAGAACTTTGGGCTCAAAATAACAAGGTGGAACTTAACTAGGACAAATGTAATTGTCTGCATTTACATTTAAAGAGATTCAATTATAAAAGCACCAAGTTGGAAGAAGAGACTGCTTTTCCAGCAACTACGTGATGCAGCAGTTCACAAGATAAAGGCCTCAGGGGTGGTTTGACTACTGTCTCAACAAGAGCTACTGAGACTGGGCTGCTGAAGCATTTAATACAATTTTGGTTGCATTAATGCAATTCCAATGTCCAGATGTCCAGATGAGTACAAGTCCACTGTACTTTGCAATAATCAGATGATATGTAGTGTCATTCAGTAGTCATGGCATTCAGTTCTAAAAGCAAAGTTAAAGTAAGATAGTAGAAATAGCATTTGGTAATGGGTAAGTAACCAGAGGAGGACTATCAAGCTAAGGAGCAGCCTGAAAAATAGGTTTTCTCAGGAATATTTGGGGGAGCTGGAGTTGTCAACTTGGAAATAAGAAAAGTAATACATTTTGAAAATCAATCTATAGAAATCAAAATGCAATAGGCCAATGTCATGAATGTATGAAGTCTGTACGGTAGGCTCCTCAAAATCAGACCTAAAAGTAACTAGTTCTAGTAACATGTGTGCTTCAGCAGAGACATGGATGGGACCTGGCTGAGATACGTATGTTACTGGTGAGGCTGACAGAAGCAAGTGCAGGCCTTACCCAGCCTGTCCTGCCCACCTGGAAGGCTTCAGAGAAAGACATGAGCAGCGCACTGCTGCACGATGTCCACATTTAAATGATACAACGCAAGCCCCTTCTTCTTCTGACCCTTAGAGGCTCGGCTGACCTTTGCATGATGTAGCTTCCCTTTACTCTGCCTTCTATGTGAAAGGACATAATTTATTTCTATTGACACATTAGAAAAAACTAGTTAGCATTATTTTTGAGCACACAAAAGCAGAGTTCTCATTCTCCCTCGCCCCCAATAAGCACGCAACATCTACCACTATTAACATCCAGAAACAAAGTGGTACATTTGTTACAATCACTGAAAGTGTTCGGAGACATCTTTACCACCTAAAGTCCACTGTTAATGTTAGGATTCAAGGGCCAGCCAAACAGCTCACTGGATAAAGTGCCTGCAAGTGGGCATAGGGGCTGGGGGTTCGATTCCCAGGCCTGCTGTGCTGGCCCTGCCCCTGGGGCCCACAGCTGAGATGGCAACTGAGAAACTGAGACTAGGTGTGGTGGTAATCTAGTAGTGAGACCCTGAACACCTTGTAGACCCCTCCCTAAAATATGAAACAAAAAAAAAAATCTTTCTAGCTTTAGCCATTAGCAGCTAATTCTTTGGGACTTGAGCTTCTGTAACTTGCTTCATCCATTTTTTTTTTTTTTTTTTACTTATTTTCTGCCATAACAAAATTCCCAGGCTCATATTATGAATTTTTGTCTCCATCTTTACACCAATCAGTTTTACTAACCTCTGGTCTTCTTACTAAAGAATGGCATATGCTGCTTTTAAGTCATCTTCTCAGCGAGTGAGAAAATACATGTGTGCACATTGCTGCAAATATGGCCTCTACCTTCAAACCCACTTTTCAGAGGAGCTTAGTGTTGAGCTGCAGTCAGCTCGGCTACCTGGTCAACCCTGAAGGGCTACAGTTCCTATCACTCCTACTAAGGACCTATCACTTACCACTCCTACTAAGTAAATGTTCTGCTACACTACCACATGCTAGTTGTCCTTTTCCTCAAATGTTCACAGGGATTTTTTAGTCTGGAAAATGAGATACTCATAAAGGATATGACAAATCCATTGAAATACTTGAGTACCCAGAACCAGCCACTTAACCCACATGGAAAACTAATAAGTTAACCACCACCCATGGAAAACAGTTCAAAGTTAATATAAAAAAAATACATATAACTTCATTGTAAAAAAGAATGAGTCTTTTAAAGGTCAGAAAACTATGATGGCTGGTGAGATAGCTCAGAAGACTAAACACCTGCTTAGGCAAGTGCAAGGACTGGGGTTTGATCCTGGGTGCACAGGCTGTGCAGGCCTGGCCCTGGGTGTGCTGAGCTGGCCACTAGGACCAGGCATGGTGGCGTACAACCGTAATTCCAGAGCTGGGGAGGCTGAAAACAGGAGGAAGGCTGAGTTCAAGTTCCACAGTGAGACCCTGTACCAAATACATAAAAAAGTAAAATTAAAAAATAAAAGTCAGAAACTATGTATTATAAGGTTTTCTCAGAGACTAGATCACCATTGGTTTGCCCTGAATGTTGTGATGGAGATTCCTGAACTGAGTCCTAAGTGAGTCATTTGGACTCAGTGATATCCAAGATATCTAAAGCAAAAAAGCCTTAACCTGTGATAAGAACTACTTTTAAAAAGGTCTTACAGGCTAAATTCATGTACCCACAGTCTCCCTAAATCAGGATTATCAAGCATTGAGTAAATAAGACTCATAATTATCATACAAAAAGCACCAGTTTTACTAATTTACCACTGGTTGTTAAATACAGCAGTAAAATTTACTAACGACACAAGAGGCTCGTTTTTACCGAATAAGTGTAACTGAAGTAGAGGTGGATAGTATATACTTTAATTGCTAAGACTATGGCAAATATTTGAACCATTGCAATAACCTCACGCAGAGAAAAGGTTCTGAGCACTATCTTACATCTGCCGTACTCTGTGTGCTAGTTCATCTGACAGGAAGCTTCTGGGACGGCATCCAAGGAAATTAGGCAAGTCAGAACACCTTTTTCAGAAATGCTGCCAGCTTCTCTTTTTTACCTCCCAATTTCCTCAAAAATTATGCATACAGAACACGTGTGTACACGCACATCTGCACACGGAGATGCATGTGCACACATGCAGTCACACTTTCACTTGCCTTAAGTAAGCAATAAAGGACTAATCATGCCAGCAGCAATCCAGATATGCCTACTCAGAAGTCAGGAGCCCAGCACTCAACAGAAGCTCAAAGTACTTCCTCCTGAGCTCAGCTGTCCTAGAGAGCAGCTATGGCACCATGCAGAGGTTAAGGGACCTCTCCGCAAACATCTACATTCATGTAAGTTTTACACAAGGAAGTCACCGGGGACGTAAACAAAAAGAATGCATTTTAACTGATTCTGTGAGAATGGCTGATACTTTAATTTCCTAGTTTTCTTTCTTAACAGCAAAGAACATCTTCACTGCTTCATTTTTACCTCTTCTTGGCTACAACTATCACAGCTGAGGTCCACTCTCCCTCTCTCCAATTTCTGGGGATCTGTGTAATACAGCTAATTGAGGTTCCCAGTCACAATGGAGCTTGTAATTGAAAATCCAGACAACTGCCACCAATATGTTGTGAAAAGAAAAACAAATTACACAGGAATCTATTCCTTTTAAAAATTATCCTGTATAAAATCTTAATTATGTTAAGATTTTCCATCAAAAAATGCCCTCTCTGATGAGAGAAGAAACAGTTTTTTGCCATATTGTAAACATAATGATTCAGCAGGTTATTTTCCCATATTAGCAGGATTTCAAGTATATTTGCAAATTTCAAAATCCAAACACCAGCCAGCATGAAATTATGACATATTTTATTTTTATTAATAAAATTCCATGTATGAGAATCAGAATTTTGTGCAATACGCAGTGATATTATAAAAAAGTGTGGAACAATTAAAGTAGTTCAGTACTTTTATAAATACAAAAAAGAAAAACCAACAAAGTAAAATGTGACTCATTTGAGCCATTTATAATTTATAAAAATCTAGCAAATTCTGGAGTTAGGTTAATAGATCATTTAAGAGTATAAAGTTAAAGACTGGCCAGACAGCTCAGTGGACTAAAGTGCCTGCTCAGCAGTGTCTGGGTGTGATCCCCGGTGTGCTGTGCCGGCCCCACCTCCAGGGCGCTGACGTGGCGATTGAGATTGGGCAAGGTGGTGCACGCCTGTAATCCCAGCACTTGGGAGGCTGAAAACAGGAGAACCACTACGAATCTGATGTAGTGAGACCTTATAGACTCTGCACTAAAAAATACATTAAAAAAGAGTCTAAAATTAATCATCTTTGACAATAAATTGTGAGGAAAAATTAATCAATGAAATAGAATGGCACATTGTACCAGCTACCAATTTTACAGCAAATCTCCATTACTTTCCTCACTTACAGAGTACGTAGTTTGTTATAATAGTATTCCTAGCTTTAAAAAAAAATTACATTTTCCAGGCTGCACAGCGGCCAAGAGATAATTCTATCAAAGAGATGTCACTGAAAAGTATAGGGTAGGAATGCAGGGACAGCTATTCAAACAGGAATTTAAACCCTCATCTTTTTCTTTTTGCTTTATCTCTGCCTGGAAAAAAGTGTGATACCAGAAACTGCAGAAAAGATCTTAGTTCTATAAGGATGACAGAGTTCCTTCCAGAAGGGTGAAGAAGTCCCACATAGCTCAGACCTCTTATGCCATCCTGAGCTGTGATTTAAACTATGGAGTGGTTTAGGACTTCTTGTTACCCAAAGAAGGAAAAAAGTCTAATCTGTCTAAGCTGCTCTTTAGCCTAGTACATGGGCCAGTTTTTGCTACATGCTGCCAAATCAACTGTAATCGATAAAAAGTGTCAAGCGCTCTTTAAAAATTCCAAATATCCACTTAGAAAAAACTAATACACTTACCACTACCCATTTTTATCCATTCTATAAAGCAGATCTTATAAGAGTCTCTACTTGGAAATGATATTGGTTACATGTGAATATGGGTTCCTATAAGTAAACCTTTAATTTAAAAAAATTTTTCTTTTAAATTGCCCTTGAAGGCATCTTATGTATTTAAAAAGTTATGTAATTTTTTTGTATCACTAATTTCAATTAGGTTTTGTATACAGCAGTCTATGCCAAAGCCTAGGTAGATCTTAAGAAACAAAAATGATCACTGGGAATCAACTAGAGCAATGATTCCACAAAGGGGGAAAACAGCATTTTCTTTTCTTTTCTTTTTCTTTTTTTAATTTTCTTTTTAAAATTTTAGTATAGGGTCTACGGGATATAGGGTCTCACTACATAGATTGGATTCATAGTGATTCTCCTGTTTTTAGCCTCCCAAGCCCTGGGATTATAGGAGCGTGCCACCACACCCAGTCTCAATCACAGTGTCACTGTGTCCTGGGGGCACGGCTGGCACAGCATTCCAAGGTTCGAACCTCGGCTGCTGTGCTCTGCCTAAGCATGCGCTTTAGTCCACTGAGCCACTTGGCCAGCCTGAAACAGCATTTTCTGATGCTATTTTTTGATTACAACCTGAACACTACCCTGAGGATCTACAATGAGGATTTCAGTGTGCACTTCTGAAAGTTACAGCACAATTATCAGCCTCCAGAAGCAGAATTACTATTGATATTGTGCCTAATTTTCTATGTGAATTGATTTAAAAAAAAATGTACTTTAAAGGAGATCCTGAAATGAGCTACACTAAATTGATTATTACAGATAGTAAAAACTATGGGGAGTGTCGATACATGCCTGTAATCCCCGCACATGGGGAAGCTGAGGCAGCAGGATTTCAAGTTCAAGTCTAGCCTAAGCAATTTAGCAAAACCCTGTCTCAAAAATGAAAAGTCAAAAAAGGCCTGTGGATGTGTTTCAATGTAAAGGAGCTGGGCAAGGTTCAATCTCCAGTATAGCAGGGATTGTTTTTTTCTTTGAAGACAGCAAACACTGAGAATTCTACAAAGAATATAAACTGTAACTATACATACCAAGTGATATGGTTTCAACAATAAACAATAAAACGAGGTAAATGGCTTAAAAGCTTTGGCCACTATCTCAGGACTGTGTTTCTGACTCTGTTGCACGCGAGATGCAACCAAACCACCCAGGTGAGATAGACATGTTTATGTTAAAAAGCAAATGGCTTAGCAGGAACAGATATTTACTGGCCAAGTCTTCCCTTCACAATCTGGTCAGGAACAGCGGCTGGGAAACACAGGAAGGAAGAGGGCAAAGCCAGGCAGGGGTGAGCTTGCACTGGGAAGAGGTTTTTCTCACCCTCCAGTGCTTCATTGTCCCCTGGAGGGGACCAGGCCTAGCTCAAGTGTGTATTATTTAAAACACCTCAGGTGGCCCTGACTTGCAGTTAGCAGGGAGCCTTGGTCTCAGTCATTTTCCTCGTGGCTGAAACAACACCAGACATCTAGCCTGAGAACAGCAGAGGTGTGGGATCTCAGTCTGTGGTTGGCTGACTCTGGGCAGCAGCATGGCGGGAGACCTGGCATGGAAAACTGCCCATAGCACAGTAGGCAGGAAGCAGAGAGAGAAGGGAGGATCAGGATGGAGATGCCCCCTGCCCGGTCACCCTTGGTGACTACCTCCTCTACCAGGCCGCAACTCCTACCTCAAGTCAGCCTCAGTGTCCCCCAGACCTTGCCTACAGACCATGGTATCTTTCTACTAGCATTATGGGGATGGGCCTGGAAGAGCTAGATTGGTGGAGTGCAGGAGGGTGAGCATTTTAGAGGGGAAAGTCTGAAAAAAATGAGAAAGGAATGAGCAGAGGCAAAGGACAGTGGCGGACAGCAGACTGACTTGTGTTATAAAAAACACATACCTACAGACAGACAGACAGACAGACAGACATGACGGGGACTGAAGTTTTTTAGCCATAGTGGAAAATGGAGTGTGTAAGAGACAAAGACACTGGGGGAAAGCCAGGGTGCAGGAGCCCCTGGAGCAGTGTCCTCATAGGGAGCTAGCTAGAGGCAGGTGGCCCCCTCAGAAGGCAGAAGTCCTTGGTGAAACTGTGTGGAGCTACATCAGGAGGTGTGGGAAACTGCAGAGAGCATAAGGGCGTGAGGGCACACCGCTAAAAATTAGAAGAGGGAAGACTAAAGAGGACGCTAAGAGTAAAACTTCAGGTGGAAAGACACTAGTGAAGAGAAAGAAAACAGACACTTGGAAAAAAGGATGCTGCAGAACCAAGGCCAGGACTCACAGCATTTAAGATGCAGCATGTACCTGCAGCCCCAGGCAAGCTGCTCAGACGACGCGGAGCCAGGGCGCTATGTGCACGGAACCCTCTCAGCTCACCAGGAGTCTACAGGATCGTCTTGCCAAACATGTTTATGTGGAGTGGAATTAAGATGACTCGGAGTGTGAAGGAGTATTTTCCATGTAGAAATCTACCTACATTTCTCCCAAAGATCTCTTACCTGCACTGTGCTTGTGTGAGAAGAGAGAGAATAAAAGTGGAGTAATAGTGGATCACTAGGCAGGAGGGGTCCCTACCCCTGGAAATATTTAACATGCAGAAATAAGCAGAAGAGTGTCCAAGAAGGGGGGAAACAGATTTCCATCTCTAGTCAAAGCAGGGCTCAGAGTTGCAAATTCTCAGAGGAATGGGTCATGCCAGATGCAGGAAATGCCTGGAACTTTGGTGGCTCACATGGGGTGTTGCTGAGAGGACTACCTGTGGGAACCAGCTCACTGAGCTCTAGGTTCTGGAAGTGACTCCTACCTGCATGCACCAACATTCCTATGCTGTGCAGGCAGAACAAGCCCAAATGCCTGCTGACTGGGCTCCTCTGTCCAGAGTTCTCTGAACTGAGGGGATGCTGTCAGCACTGTGAGCATGGCAGCAAGGGATAGCTTGAAAGGAAGCCAGTATTGCGGATTAAGAAAGGAGCAGGAAGTCATGGGTTCAGCTGGACATGATGAACTGGAGCTGGTCCCAGGCAGGTCTGTAGACAGCTACAGAGTAGAACCATGGAAAAGAACAGGCTGACTAGAAGCCTGAGAGGCAGTTCACAGCGAGGATGCATGATGCATGACCCATGAACGAATGCGGAAGAGCTCATAAACTTACTGAATAACTAGAGAAAGAAAGACAGAAGCCAGAAGGCACATCTTATGAGTAGGAAGATGAAAACAAAGACAGAAAGGAAACACAGGGCAGGACTACCTGAAAGGTCTGCATCCTGAAAGCGTAAGAAAGATTCAGGATGGTCCTATTTTTATCTATTAGACTAATAAAGGTTTTAAACAGAGAAAAACTGGTTAGGACCTCTGAGTTGGCAGAAGTATAATTGCTGGAGGGAAAACAAATTTAAGCAACTGCTTCAGAGTAATTTGGTAGCATACAGTAAAATACCCCAAAATATGCAGACCCTGTAATCAGGACTATTTCTGTTTGTCATCTGGAAATGTATAAGGACATACACACAAGGCTTAGCTAGTTATATGATGGTTAATGGGGATAACATAATCTAAGACGCCTCCCAGTGCCTCCTGCCTCCTGGTTCTCACACTTCTTTATAGTCCCTTCCCCTTGAGTGTGGGCTATCTAATGGAGTCCATCTGAAAATACAGCCAAGTGACGGGACGGATGTCACTTCTTTGACTGGGCTCCAAAAGACTGTGGCTTCTGTCCTGCCAGAAGCCTCTCCCTAAAAGAGTAAGCACCAGCAACCCTTCAAACACAGGAGTAAAGAAAAGTTCGTCCTGTTAGCTGTGCTGAAGGAAGCTGGTACACTGGGAAGCCCTACAGCCAACAGCTCTCTAGGAACTGAGACCCTCTAGACCACAGCCCTTGCAGAGATGAATTCTGCCACAACCACGGGAGCCTAGAAGCAGATCCTCTCGGTAAAGCTTTCAGATGAGATCTCAACCCTGACCTCAACCCTGGCCAGCACCTTAATTGTGCACTTGGAAGAGATCCTGAGGCAGAGAACTGGTGAGCCATACTCACATTCCTGACCCGCAGAAACTGGTGAGTGCTGTTCTATCCAGTAGAGTTTAGTTTATTACAGAATAATAGGTAACCATTTCAGTTAGCTACAGTACTGTTAGTAATAATAAGCAAGTAGAAACACAGAAATATAAAATGACTACTGGGGTACTTCTTAAATAAGAATGGCATATACATATATGATAGAATACAGTATTTTTTTCCACTAAAATTATATCCTAGATGAAGAAATTAATCAACTCTGTCGACAAAATATTAATTATAACATTATACACTAACGTTAAAATGTTGAGTTGTATAAAGCTATCATTTAGAGTGAGTTTATTGAAAGATGCAAATATGTAACAATAAACAGCACAATAAATATCAAGGTATTATTAGTAGTTAAATGATGATGCTTTTTGTTTTTCTTCTTTTTGGTTATCTATATTTCAAAATTTAAAATGACTGTGCATTCCATTATAATAAAAAGATTAAATGCAAGCATAAGATGAAAAGAGGCGACTGTCAACCATTACAGAATTCCAGGATGCATACAGAGAGCTTCCTTCATTCCTCTTGCTCATTGTTTTCTGTGTGCCCACATGAAAACTGAGAAGAGCTATTTTATTTGATCTGACAGGAGGAAAGCAAACTGGCTATCTAATACACTCTAGTGTCACCTCTTTATTTGTGGAGCAAGGGTGATTTATTTCTACTTGCTAAATGCACTAGGTCATGTCCAATATAGATAAATAGAAAAGTTCAACTAACGTGGCACAGACATCTTAATAGACATAGCATATAAATAGGAATCACTGCATAATCAACATCTAAAATTTATATTTCATATATATGAGAAAACGACATTAGTTGGATAAAGCTGACAGGTAATAAAGTTACAAAAAAGAGTAAGCGAGGAAAGTGCTAGAAAACTAAATATGCAAGCACTATAGAACAAAATTCATAGTTTAAGGCAATTTTAATATTGTTTTATAAGTTTTAACTTTTTGCATGATTGACCAAATTATTTCCTGAGAATATAAGTAACTTTAGGGCAGAAACTCAAGTTTCTTCAATTCTGTTTACATTATGAAGAGCCATACCCATTTGTAGTTTAATGATAATTCCCTAGAGGTGGAGTAATCTTCCTGCCTCAGCACACCAAAGTGTTGGAATTACTGTACAGGAATGTGCTAACTAACAAGCCCAGCTGCTATTCTTCCTAGAGCTCCCTTCAAAACTCTTTGTAGGAAATAGCTCATGAACAAAAACTACTCATTCCCAATATAAATATAGTCTTTGGGAAATGTACAAACTCTGGAGCAGCAAGACGTCACAATGAAAGAAGTTTAAACACTATTTTAATTTCCCAACACAGTCTAATTTATTCCCAGGGAGAAAGCTATGCAGCATGGAACTAAAACTCTTACATGAAAGAGATCAAATGGAAAAGTAGCCAAGGTCTTTGCAAACAAATGCATAGTTAATTCCTGGTTCTTTTTGTTTGCATACACACAAAGCTATGTCTGGGAACAAATCAACAAGTAGACTTGTAATTAGCTATTTTGAGCAAGTGAGCCATAGATGGTAAACACAGAGAAGGGTGAAGCTGAAACTAAACCTGAGGCATTGGGCTAGGGAGAAACTCTAACATTACACTGCCTCGTCCCTATGGTTCCATGAGCAGAATTCTTTTTGTTTGTTTGTTTGTTTTTCATGAGAAGAATTCTGAGGAACTTTCCCATATAAGGTCTGTGACCACAAACGTGAGAAGGCATGGTATAATCATATCATATATGCAGTATCATATGGGGCTAGACATGTATTAGCTAAATGCCAAACTGCGAGGCTGTGCTCCAACCAGATGAGTGACACATCCTATTTCTAGATGTAGGAACAATCTCCCACTCTACCCACCCTGCATATACACTGAGAGCTTATATGAAGAGCTGCAGAGACTCAGAGAGACAGGAATCCCCAGCACCTAAAAGAAAAAGACAATGCAAATGCAAGAACCTACACTTTCTGAATGGAGCCTGTCTTTTTCTTCTGAAAAAATGCTGTCTGTACTGTTTTAATGGCATGGAATAAAAATGGCACTGTAACTTGTAATTTTGAGATATAAAATGCAAAACATAAAACAAGGGGCTATAAATCAGCTGGCGACCAATTAAAATACTTAGACTGTCATTCAAAAGCATTCCACAGAATGCAATAAAATGCGTGGGTAGTTGGTTCTATTTTAATAACTGAAGCCTGCAGGAAGATTTTGTCTCCAAACTAGTAGCCAACTATACCCAGAACTGACTGAAACACTGAAAAATACAGTTTTACTTTATGTTAAGCTAAATAATGAAAGTGCCACAAAAGACTCTGGATAGTGCTTTGGTTCACAGAGAGGCTCTTCTGAGGTTAAATCATACTTATTTTCAGTGTTCGATGATATGGGTAAGCAGGATCTGTGCAGGTAATGTAATGGTCAAACTACATTCAACTGCTGTCCCCACAACTTAATGACAGACACAAAATCAACCAGGGCTTCCAGGGAGCGAGTACTAGCATCAGAGGCATGAACATTAGGCTTTATGCAGGATGATTCACACTCACAATTGGCCCTAGACCTCTCTAAATGCCTCTGTGCAAAGAATGGAGCTTGGTGATGGCAATGATACTCATCACAGACTCAGTGAAAGCAACTGCATCTGCCTGCCATAAAATTTGCAACTTTTAAATAGAAATCCACAAGATTTGCTCCTTGGAAAAACTGACCCTTTTGTATACATAAACCCAAGAAATTATTCTTACCCTTTGAAGTTGTAAGCTACCCAATAATACAAATAGAAAGCTGAAAAGACTAATTTTAATATTGTACTATGCTAAAGTTGTAAATCATAAATTGCTTCAGAACTGTGTTGGATTCACTTGTTTAATTTTCATACCTGAAACCTAAGGAAAGGCTGACTTCTCCTGAGACTAGGGTAGTTAATAATGGCTCCTAATGGCTCTCGTAAGCCCCTGCAAAGGGTATGAAAATGTTGACTTGCCAGTGATCACAAGAAAGAGTAAAAAGATGAAAAAAGTGAATGTTTTCTTTGTTTACCGAGCATATGCCATGACTGGAATGGAAGCACCCATGCTGTTTTGATTGCTAGGGCAGTCTTTTCCTCTGGTTTCCAGGCTTTGAGATGTCTCCAAAGTATTAAAAAGGTTAGGAACTAATATGTGGTTGCTGACATTTTATTTGGCAGCCATTTAAATATTAAATACAACCTATCATCATGAGTTCATAAAACAAAAGCCATTCTAATACCACTAATACAAAATTGTCCATCCAGCTGAAAACTTCACCAGGGATGTGTCAGTGTACAGGCCGCGCTATACACTGCGTGATTTTCTGTTAATTTCTTATTTCAAATCACTACTGGAGTCACCACTGTGGTGGCTTTTAAGTTTTATGATTCTCCTTTTAAAAAATCCTACCAGAGTTTACATAGGTAACATCAAAAAATTAAGTATCACTCAAGAGGCAAAGGCCAATCACATAAACCCTTACACACATCAACAAACCAGTTCGCTATCTCCTGCAGCAGTTTTGGGTTTGGGGACCCACCTTGTCACTATCAGAACCATCAGTGCCTTTCAAGCAGTCATCCCATCCTTTGCCCTGCACTCCAGCTTGCAATGCTCCAGCCCTGGGGACCACAGAGAACCAACTGCAGCAACAAGCTTCCTCCTCGTAGATGGGACACCAGGCTGCATCCCCAAGCCCACAAGCTGGAAGTCCGGAAGCCAGAGAAACTCCACTACAGGACCTTTGGCAATGAGTGACTGTGGTGGTCTCTGGCTCAAGGCAAACCAGCCCTGACCTAACATCTCTTACATAACAGGGAATGTTATGTGGAAGTAATCTTAGTCAACTAAGAGAAATAAAAGACCTTAAGAATCAAGAAATGAACATAAAAATGAGGTGTCATCTTAATTCTGTAAGATTAGTACTTTTCCCCTTTCTCATTTATTTGTAGTAGTTTGTTTCTACTATCCAAAGAGGCATAGGAATAAGGAGCAAAGGTAAATTATTTAGTGTTTCCAACAGTGGTCTGTTTTTTCCTCATGTGGTTAGATAGATATGAAAATATGCCTGATTTTTAACATTTTATTTCCGCCTTTAATTGCCCCCCCACCCCACGGACTATCACTCGCGCCTGCACCACTGCAGCCAGCCATGCACCACCCTGGGTGCCCTGATCGCCCCCTAGGCTGCCACTTCAACTGCCTCACACCTTTGATCCTTTGCCATCATCTTCAAACAGTACTGCTGTGTTCTGACTGCTAAAACAAGTGTCTTCCTCAGTGAAAAAATACCACATCCCCGCTTGGCAAGGCAGGTGGTGTGTTTCTAGGCTGGCGTGGAGAGTGGCATCTCTTCCTCTCAAGCAAGAAGGAAGACTATTAGCACACCAGCTAAGAAAGCACTGTACAATGAGGGTTAAGTGCTGCCTTGCAAGTGAAATGTGAAATCTGAAAAATCAGCTTCTAGAAAGTGGGTAAGTCCATTATTCAAATCTAAACTCTTAATTTTTTTTTTAAATAAACGTTTTCCCATCTTTTAAATAAAAGGGATGAAACAGATGATTTTCAAGATGCTCAAAACTCTCTGATCTGTGAGATCCAATGCCTGGCTTTGACATCATGTGACGCCCAGTACACTCAGCATGGCCCATAGTATATGCACTAAAGATGCCTGACGTGTGTCTCACAGGTCTCCCTAGGACTAAGTGCCTTTTTCACTTCTAACCAGAGCAGCAGAAGTCTGGAAGGTCTGTGCTGCTTCTTTGAGTGGAATAAGTAATAGAATGCAATTACTTAGGATCTGGGAAGAAAGGAAGCAAGTTACATGCATGAACATTGAAGTCTCAGCTGTAAAGCCACATGGTGGTGCAAGCCTGTAATCCCAGTACTTACAAGGCTAAGGGGAGGAGGATAGCAAGCTCAGGGCCAGCCTGAGAAACTTAGCAAATGCTCTCTGTAAATAAACAATAAATAAATAGGATTGGAGATGTAGCTTAGTGATGGAGTGTCCTTGGTTCAATCCCAAGTAACTAATGCATGCATAGACACACACATACACACACACACACACACACACACACACACACATTTCAGCTGTAGGCTCAGAAAAACTGATTTCTATTCTTTTTTAAATGTATTTGGCACAGGGTCTCCCTCTGCAGCTCGGACTCCAAAACTTGGACTCACAGTGATCCTCTTGTTTTCAGCCTCCCCAAAAATGTGATTACAGGTGTGTGTCACTACACCTGGTCTTGGTAGCTGGCTCAGCACGCCTCAGGGCAGAGCCAGTGTGACATGTGGTGCTGGGGCTCAAGCCCCAGTCCCTGGGCTTGCTTAAGCAGGCGGTAAGTCCGCTGAGCTATCTCGCTGGCCCCTTTATTTCTATTCTTCAAAGCTTTTCTTCCTCTCTCCCTCCAGGGTGGCTCCTCTGCAGCCAAACAGAACCGACTGAAGTTTCAGAAATGTAAAGACAAAAAGACAAAAGCCCATCAGCTCAAGAATAGGAGCTGTCCCATGCCACTGACACATCCTTGCAAAGGCAGAGAATTTGACCTGATTCAGCCAGGGACTGATAAAGAATAAGGCTTACATCAAACAGAGAAGCATCCTTCATGGCAAATGCCTCTGTGGCTGGGTCACTTGTAGCTGTGCACTGGGCTGATAGCATGCATACACAAAGAGAGAACTTCTCCTTTTTGCAGTGTTCCCACACTTCCGTGATGGATGAGATGCTCTTTCAGTCTGCTGTGTACTCTGCAGCAAACATGCAAGCTGATTTGCTTTTACTTTTGACATCAAAGGAAGCCGACATCAGACTCAGCACAGCTGGGCCCGGTTCCACAGGAAATGCAACCACTGTAATTCCAATATAATGACGTCTTCTTGTGCTTTCAAGGATGGCAACACAATAAGGACTCAAGACAGAAAATTCTGAGCCCTGAGACACGGATAAAAAGCTACGGGAACCTACCTCTCACTGGATATGCTGGCCTGCCCTCTCACCTGTCCTGAGGGCAGGGGATCATTCTGTTTTTAAGTACCATGCTCAAGTGGGCCCACCTATACCCGCTGTGGTTAAGTGAAATTTGCCATCATGTGTTGAATGAGGCAAGAACTCCTCTCACAAACTGACTGCATTAGCTAAGAACACAGTTCATCAGCCTTTTGAAAAACACCTTTCCTATGAAGATTTTTTTAAAATTGATGAGTGAATGGGGAAAAGCCTTACTGAGTTCTGTATAGGAAAGCCTGGGAACAGCATACGTATATTACTTTCTAAGTAGGTATCTGGTAAATATCTAAAGTTGACCAAAAACAAACAAAAAAAAACACCCCAACATTTATAGCAGAAAAGCAGGCTATATAAGTGCTGGCTGAGCTTATGTGTGTATCAACTCTACTTAATGCTTTTGCTGGCATTGGGACACAAAAAAATCTAAATTAATAAAAATTCTACAATATGGTGATGAGACTAAAGGACTTCTGTTTATATCTACTATGGTGGTTACATTTAATTCAGTAATAATCATACCAATACTTCCTAAGTATATAGGGACCATTTTAACATCAAAGAATAGGCTTTCACTTTTTTCCTCAGGAGACTGGTAAGGGCCTTCCTAGTTCTCAAGGAGGCAAGTCTTCTCGGTTTTCTCTACCTTACCACAGCATAACTAAGGGAAAAGCAGCCTACTCTCCTGGCTTTTGACAAGTGGCCCAGGGAGAAAGGACACTGTGGCCAGCTGGGCAGCAGACAGGTACAACAAGTTGGTTACCACAGAGCAGAGGTACAGGAGATAGCAGACCCTGTGGCCGTGCTGTGCGAGGGCAGGGGACTTCCTGAAGACAAATGGGTGGTAAAACCCCCAATTTCTCTCTCCTAACCACCAGTTCTATCTTACTGCCAATGTAGAAATATACTCTAAGAGCCTTCTTTAAAATTATATTCTCCACGTGATCTGTAACTGCAGATAATAAGATCTTTAAGTTGTGGATTTCTCTATTTGGTTTTTTAAATGCCTACAAAGAAAAGCACAGTCATTAGCTGAATAAGAAGGCAGATTTGAAGTTTAATACACTGGTGTCGAGTCACAGAATGCATCTCTGACAGGTATGAGCAGCGGTGCCCTTCAACTCCAAATGTTAATTTTCAGGTTGTACTGCTATTTGTAAGATACATGAGAAACACTACTACATTGCCAGGCGCAAATTAAAAGGGAAACTTGTTAACCCTGAACAATAAATGTGGGAAAACACCATTCCTTAACAGCACTTCAGATGGGTGGTGGCACTTGCCATAGGGTCAAGAGGCACAAGATCAGCCAAATCCACTCAGGATTTACCTGGAAACCATGTATAGTGGTTTGTAGATCTTTTGTCAGTGTCAGCCCTCTGGATAAGTCACGGCCATTGCTTTAGCAAACTGCTCTCTGTGAAAGCCTGAGAGAATGTTTTCTCTCTAGGTGACTCTCCTTAGGCACACTATACATCATCAATCCCTCCTCTGTGGCCCCATAATCTCCTTGAACAGGAAATTTGGGACACCACTGAGTTATAGACTGTTAACCCACTACTATTATGGACTATTGAACTATATATACAGCTACTTTCTTTTGTTCGATGAGAAGAAAGATTTGTACTAATAGTGTTTAGGCAAGATATCATGTCTGCATCTTGTACTCTGAACAACTGCTATGAAGACAATATGCAATGCATTAATTATTTTTGTAACTGTCCTACTAATCTGTTGTGAAACTATCTCATAGTTTCTCATTAATTTAAAAAAAAAAAAAAAAAGACTAACTTCCTGTCCCAGCCCAGCCCAAACCCCACCGCTGGGAGCTGAGCCTGCGCACCCGCTGCGGGTAAGCCCCTGCGCCCCTCTGCCCCGCCTCTGCGTTCCCGAGACTAACTTCCTGTCCCAGCCCAGCCCGGTCCACGAGCCTACCAGGACTACTCAATCCCAAAGCTCCACCTCCACCTACAGACCACATCCCCCAGGATTCAGAAAAGCTAGCAGCCAGAGCCCCAACACAAGAGTCAGGAACCTCTGTAGAAGAACCACCTTGGAGTCTCCAGACCAAACGCCCATAGACACAGCATAACATCACCAAAGTGAAGAGGTCGCTT
>PVJA010027064.1:0-28976 GCA_004027025.1 Myocastor coypus | reverse complement strand
CCGGGCGTGGTGGCACATGCCTGTAATCCCAGCACTCGGGAGGCTGAGGCAGGAGGATCTATGCAAATTCGAGACCAGCCTGGGCTACGAAAGTGAGCCCAAGGCCAGCCTGAACTGCATAGCGAGACCCTGTCTCAAAAAGACAAAAAAAAATAAATAAAAAAAATAAAAAAAAAAGAATATTGTTATACTTGTGGGTTTTGTGACATTTATGTGTCAAAATTTAGAAACTTTGAACTGTTATCCTGTTTTTCCTCATTCGAAATAAGCAATCACTTTGAATATAATTTCGCATTCGTTATTTCTTATTTCTTAAAGAAATAGGAATGATTTTCTTGTGTAAGGTCATAAAACTATAAAAATGTGGATTCTTTTCTAAATTTAAACATTGATTATAATACTTGGTTTTGGTCATTATATCTGGAAAGAAATAACTTTCCAAATGCACCTATTGTCAATCCTTTTTCATGCCACTTAGAGCAATAATAGGGAAAGGATGCCATGGATTTTCAGGCTGGCCTCGTGTCGCCCAAGCTGGTCTCAAACTCATAGTGATCCTCCTGCTTCAGCCTCCTGAGTGCTGGGATTACAAGCGTGCATCACCCTGCCTGACTATCATACATTTTAAGAATATATAAATTTAATTTTCAGTACTCTACTTTTCAGGGTTTTATGAGAGTCCGTGCTATACTTCCTTTCAGCCTGAATGCGAAAAAAAAAAAAAAATCAATAATATTAAAAAGAAAAATAAAAGATCTATTTCTGTATTTTGCATTGAATTTACCCTGGGTAGCAGTTTATATGTGGCTTGACTTGCCTAAGAGAGTTTATTTGGAGGTCTCAAGGAGTGGAGAATTATTAGAGTCTTATTAATATGCTATTAGTTATACTAAGGATGATTATATATGCTTAGACAAAGATAGTGAATTAAAAAATTTTAACAAGCAACTCAATATTTATCAACTCCTAAGGCATAAGTATACTAAAACATTATACTGTATGCCATAAGTATGTAATATTATCTGCCAATTAAAATGTATATATCAATTTATTTTCCTTAACATCATGGTTTCAGAGTGCGTAGTGAAATACATCAGGCGCATAGCTTAAATGTCCATGATTTCTCTTATATGAGAAACTCAAAGTAGGAATGAAGAGTGGGATAAAAGGTAGGCAACAGAAGGTAAGCAGATATGGCTCTCTCAAAGGGGATCGGAAGACAGGAGAGGGGAGGGCAGAGACGGGAGGGGACGACAAGGAGAGGTAAAGCGCGCTGAGTACGTGTAACACTGCAGGCCAGGAATGTGCCATCATGTGCTGCAAACGTGCACAAAAGGGGCAGCGGGAGGGAATCAAGAGGTAGAAAAGGAGGAGGGGGAGGAGGAGGAAGGGGAGAAGGAGGGAGAGGAGGAGGAGAGGGAGGAGGAAAATGGGACGAAAACAGGATTTAAGGTGAGTTATGTACACATACCAATTCTCACAAGGAATATAGACAGGTAACACAGATAGGCAGCAATAACAACGAAAAACTATTGCCAATCTATGTAAAAAATAGTTTTTGAAACCCCAACACAAAACTGTCTACAGTGTAAAATACTTTACATGTCTTAAACTATAGATTAAAGCAGAGGTTCTCAACCTGTGGGTCGCGACCCCGGCGGGGTTCGAATGGCCAAAACACAGCAGTCGCCCAAAGCTATCGGAAAATACATATTTAAACCCGTGCTATGCCATGGTGAAATGTTATTCATTGGAGTTAGTAATAAATATTTCTCAACATATAATTAAATATTGTTTTTGTGATTAATCACTGTTTAAATTATGTTTGATTTGTAGCAATGAGAATACATCATGCATATCAGGTATTTACATTCCGAATCATAACTGTAGCAAAATTACAGTTTTGAAGTAGTCACCCAAATTATTTTTTGGTTTGGGGTCACCACAACATGAGGAACTGTATTGCGGGGTCACGGCATTAAAAAGGTTGAGTACCACTGGATTAAAGTAACTTAAGGATGAGTATATTGCTTCTTGTCTAGCCTCACAAGATGGGAAAAAGAAAAGGTATGCTTTCATTTCTCACCCTATGTTTAAAAAAAATCTCCATGTGTGCATTGGGAAAACCCGAAAGGTTAATACAAATGTCAGGAGAAAATTAAAATTATATCCAGCAAAAGGTGAGTAAGAAAACCAAAGTAATGTAAAAAGTCTTTTCATGGTAAATTCTTTGTTCTCATGTATCTAATAAAAGCTGAGAAGACTCAAACTATGTTAAAAATTTGATAGCATGCTGCTTTAAAATGAAACGTAATTAAAAATTATATTACTCATGATAAATTTTAAAAATATTATTTATCATGACCTATAATAGCGGCTCTTGACATTTGGTCTCAGAATCTTTTTACTCCCTTAAAAAATTACTGAAAACCGCAGCGAGTTTTTGTTTATATGGATTATACAGTGCCTGTGAATATAGATTGTATGACAAGTGAAAACTGAATTTTCCATTTGGTCAGGTTGATCTGTAGAGAGTAAAATTCAGTCTTTTTGTGTGAAAACACATGAACTTTGATAAATTTACACAGACTCTATTTGAGCATAAGCACGTCTCCTCAGTCCCATCCATTTTGTGGTGGTATAGTTTTGTCTTTTTTCAAATGTACTATAGATTAAATTATATGTGATTTTTCCTTTGGAGTCCGACTTTTCCCCTTGAATACTGCTTCATTAAGCATAATGCTTTTGATGGCCAGCAGGTTTGTCTCTTACATAGCCTAGTAGTGCACCATGATCCACCTGCACCAAAATCTCTCCATCCATTTCCTAGTCAGTCGATACCTGGGACTTTCTGATTTAGAGCATTTGCAAGGAGAGCTGCTGGTGGCATTCAGGGCCAGCGGTTTGTGCAGGCATGCACCTTCTGTTCTGTGGATAAAGACCCAAGAGTTGTTTGGCCTTACATGCTGTTAACTATATACTTACCTCATAAGAGATGTTCTAAGAAATGCTTCCAAAGTGACTGATTGGTCAAGTTTACATTTCAACTAACAGTACATAAGAGCTCCATTTACTCAGTAGTCTCACCAGCCCTTGCTGTTGGGTGTTAAAATTATTTCAGTTATTTCAATAAACTAGAGTGCCCTTGGGCTTTTACTTCACATTGCCCTAATGATGAATGATTTTGAACTCATTTGTACATACTTATTTCCTGTTGTATTTCTCCTTTGGATATATGAGGCTGTTCAGATCTACCCATTGGGTTGTTTTATTAATTACTCTTGTTCTTTATATCTTTTGGATACCAGCCCTTTATTAGACATGGGCTTTTGCTAGTATTTTCTTCTACTCTGTAGCTCATCCTTTTTGTCTTTATTTCCTTTTGTTTTCCCTCCCTCCCTCCTTCTTACCCTCAGTCTCTTCTTTCCTTCCTTTCTTCTTTTTTTCTTCCTCCCTTCCTTCTACAGTGTCTTCCAAAGATGTATTAAACTTGAATGAAGCTGAATTTATCAATTCTTTATGGTTCATGCTTTTGCATCTTAGAAATATTTTTGCATCTTAGACATTTTTATTCAAAAATAATTGACCTCATGAGGTTTCTGAAAAGGTTGTGGGGACTGCTAGGAATCTCCAAACCATAGTTGAGGTTTATGGCTCCAAAATGTAAGAAAAATTAAGCACAACTTATGAGTAAGTATATTAAAATTGAAATTGATGAACCAATTCGAAGATAAAATTTATAAAAAAGGGTACTTTTGTATTATGAAATTTCTCTGTAAGCAATTATGAGTGATTTAGAAATTAGTAGATCAATTCAGAGTATAGCTTAATGGTAGAGTGCTTGCCTTACTTGTATATGGTTTTGGTTTAGATACCCAGCCCTGCAGAAACCAACCAACTAACCCCCAACTGACCAAGCAAACAAACAGAATATTTTATTGCTAACTTTGTAAAATACTGCCAAATCCTTACTTAGAAATAGATTCAGAGACTGCACTTTCATATTAATTAATTGACGAATATAAAATACATATAATATTTTTATTTTTATATAATTTTATAACTTTTAACAAGAAATAACAACAACTTAAAGCAAGACCTATATAACAAAACATGTAACTTTAGTATATGTAAATTCCCTCAGGATTTACCTTTAAACCATGTACAACAACATTTTGTAGAACTTTTGTCAGTGTCAGCCATCTGAATGAGTCATAGCCATTGCTTGACCAGTTTGCTCTCTGTGGAAGCCTGAGAGAATGTTTTCTCCCTAGATGACTCTCTTTAGGTACACTACACATCGTCAATCCCTTTCCCTGTGACCCCATGATCTCCCTGAACAGAAAACTTGGAACACTGTTGAGTTATAGGATGTTACAGTACAGGTTCTTTTATGTCCTGAGTCCTCCCTGACCTTGAAGGGCTAAGGCCAAAATATTGGCTATTTTGTAACTCTTCTTTTTCTCTAATTTTTTGGTCCGAAAACATAAGTTGTTAAACCTCCAGAAGAGAAGCTTAGTGATACTATTGCCCTATACCATAGGTACTTGAGCTTAACATCACTGTCTTTCTGAATTTCAAATGCCTTAGACTTAACATGGAACTGGTATTTTCCAATAATCATTGATATTCTAGTAAATCCCTATAGAATAAAAAGTTGCACGTTTTTGCACAGAAATTTAAAAATCCAACCATAAACAAAATTTTATCAGGTCAATCCTATGGCATTTTTCTTTGTCTCTTATTCTCTTTTATTACTTTTTTAAAAATTAAACATCTACCTGAGACTATAGCAATAATTGAAGTGACATTAGAAATAGCACACACCTAAAACAACAAAATAACAGACATTACAAACATGGTTTTAGTATTATATATTGCAATCCACGGTGTGAAAAACCTTTTGGAGATACTTAGGACCATTGTCTAATTCATCCTGTGCATATAAGTGCATGGTTTTTCCCCAGTCATGTTTCCTAACTTTTTTGCTTGCTGTATCTTTGTTGTTTAAACATTAAGTCATTGATTTCCATTGAGCTGTGTTATGCCTTTCCATTTTTATTTGTTCTTTTGAGTTTTCACACTAGTGAGACTAGTTTACACATGTAGGTCTGGTTTATTTCACTTATGAGTATATGTTTAAGATAGATCTACTTATATATGAAGGCTTCGAGTTTATCATTCTTTATAGCTGAGTAATATTCCATTGTATAAAAACACCACATCTTTTTAAACCATTCTTTAGGTGAAGGATATTTTGGTTGTTTCCAAGATTTGGCTATTACAAATTGCGCTGCTATAAACATAGGTGCACAGATAACACTATGATATGATGTTTTCAGTTCTTTGAAGAAAATTCCCAGTAGGCAGATAGCTGGATTGAATGGGATTTCCACTCTTAGTTCTTTAAGGAGTCTCCACACTGCTTTCCATAAAAATCTGCATTCCCACCAGCAGTGGAGAAGGGTTCCTTTTCTCCGCAGCCTCTGCAACATTTGTTGTTGGTTGATTTCTTTGTGATAGCCATTCTTTCTGGGGTGAGATGGTATCTAAGTATTGTTTTAATTTGCATTCCGTGGATGGCTAGAGATGTGGAGCATTTCTTCATGTATTTATAAACTTCAGTATTTCTTCATTGGAGAAGTTTGTGTTCATCTTGGATGCCCATTTCTGGGTTGGTTCTTTGAATTTTGGGACCTTAATGTTTTTAGTTCTTTATAAATTCTAGATAGAAAATCTTTGTATGAATACTTGAGTTAAGATTTTTTCAAAATTTGTGGGTTGTCTTTTTCTCTGTCAGTAATTCCTTTTGATGTGAAAAAACTTCTTACCAAGAGGAGGTCCCAGTTTTTGATTCTTTCAAGTGTTACACGTGCATTTTGATTTTTGTTCATGAACTATTTGCCTGCCCAGATATCTTCAAGATTTCCTCCCACTTTCTCTTCCAGGAAATTTAGTGTTTCTGTTTTAATATTTAGATCTTTAATCCAGTTTGATTTTTGTTTAGGGAATTGGGGATAGACCCTGGGGAAGGTTTAATTTTCAGCATATAGAGGGTCATTTTTTCCAGCAACATTTGTTTAAGAGACTGTCGTTCTTTCAATAAACATGTTTTGTTCCTTTGCCAAACATAAGGTGGCTGAGTGTGTTTGTATTTGATTCTGTTTCTGCTAATCTATTCCATTGTTCCTCAGTTCTACCTTTTTGTCAATACCATGCTGATTTCATCGCAGTAGCTTTGTAGTAAAATTTAAATCAAGAATTGTAATGCTTCCTGCCTTATCTTTGTTGCCTAGGATTGTCTTTGCTAGTCCATGTATTTTCTGGTTCCAAATACACTGTAGGAATGATTTCTTCAGGTCTGTGAGGTCTGTTGATGGTATTGTGTTAAGGGATGCATTAAAACTGTACAATTATTTAGGGAGTAGTGGCATCTTCATAATGTTGGTTCTTCCCATCCAGGAGCAGAGAATACCTTTCCATTTTCAGAAATCCTCCAGGATGTCTTTTTTTTTTTTTTTTTTTCAGAGTACTGCAGTTTTCATTGAATAGATCTTTTACTTCTTTAGTTAGATTAATTCCTAAGTGTTTCGTTTGCTGTAGTGCTATTGTAAAGGGTATTGTTTCTCTAATTTTCTCTCAGTGTGCTTGTTATCTGTGTAGGAATGCTATTGACTTTTGTGTGTTGGCTTGGTATCCTGCTATGCTACTGAACTTACATATTAATTATCATAGTTTTTGTGGAGTTTTTGGGATGTTCTAAGTAGAATGTCATTTCTTTTGCAAATAATAATAGTTTAACTTCTTTACCTATTCTTGTTACTTTTATTTCTCTCTCTTATCTAATGACTGTAGCTAATGATACCAGAATTATATTGAATAGGAGTGGAGATAGAGGACAGTCTTGTGCCAGATCTGAGAGCAAAAGATGTCTCTTTTTTCCCATTTAGAATTATGTTAGCGGTTTTACTGCCATAGAAGGCTTTAAACACATTGAGGTAGAGGCCATATATTCCAGTTTGATGTGGGACTTTGATCATGAATGAGAGTTGGGCTTTGTCAAAGGCCTTATCTGCATCAACTGAGATGATCACGTGGTTTTTGGATTTGACTTTATTGATATTGTGTATTACGTTTGTAGATTTGCATATGTTGAACCATCCTTGCATTCCTGGGATGATCCTACCTAGCCTTGATGTATAATCATCTTAATGATTTGATATATTATTTCACGTTGTTCTGGCTCTGATAACAGTGGAAATGGGACAAGTGAGAAATTGTTTGATTTGGGTGTATGCAAATGGTATTTCAGGAATGGTGTGCAGCTCTCAGGTGTATGATTCCCATTTTCTTCTGTGCTAATGCCTGCTGCATTTGTTCTGGTTGGGCTCAGGCCTTGAGATACTGCTTCTCTTTGTTGCTTTGTGTAGCACTGTCTTCTGACCTTTGGTGTAGAGCTTTGGTACAGTTATGCTGTTAGCACCTACTGAAATTCAGATCCTGATCTACCAAATTTGATCTTGTCCTGATGTCCCTGGCTAGGTCTGGCTGATGTGGTCAGTTTCTCCCTCTGCAGCCCCTGGAAGTGAACCTGCTGGCAAGATGTTGAGTTTCTCAATTACCTGGGAGTGTCTGACTCCCAGCCTCTCTGCAGGGAATTTTGCTTCAGGGTTCCTCAGCAGGTGTGAGGTCTGGAGTCTGGATGGAGAAATTCTGGTCATGGCACACATGCAAAAGTTCCTACTCTCACGCTGGTCTTGGAATCTGGGTGGGGAAGAATTTCTGGGCAGGGAAGAAGTTCCAGGAATTGTGTGCAGGCCAGAAGTTCCTAACTACATGCATGTCAGTCCTGGGCTCTGGGCTGACAGAGATATTTTATATGTGGAAAAATCATTTGATATCTAGTATGTAAAAAATAGAGTATCTAAAGATGTGTCAGGTTCTATGAAGGATGAAGTAGAAAGAGATAGAAGAGGTGGAAGTGTGTGCATGAATAATGTCATAAATTTATAAATCTGATCTCATTCTGTAGAATACATCATATCTACCCTCTCTTTCCTGACTCTTGCCTCGTAGTCCAGAGGCTTTGAGTTAAGGAAAATGCAATTAAGTTTCCAAGTAAAAATCACCAGTGACCTTAAAGTAAGCAGCCTATAGGTGGTCATTGGCGATTGTGTGTTAAAATGTAACTGAAGTTCTAAGACCCTATCACAAAGACAATCTTTGGCTTGTTTGGCTGGGCTGAGGGAACCAGGTTTTCCTTGAGCAGCAGTAATTCAAATTGCTGTGCAATCCAGCTTCTCTGGAAGTGAAAGTGCTCACAGAAGAGGCCAGTTTATCAGTGGCTTCTTTGAAATTCAGAGCCACCACTGAAAGGGACAGCTGTGGTTGTCCAATCTGAGTTTTCTTCCTTTAGAAATCTTCAAGCTGATGTGGTTTTTAAAATTACGTTGTAGTTTCTTCCTATTTCAGAGTGGCAGGAAAACTCCAGGGCATGGTGAAGTAAAACTTCCCAGGCATTGTGGCAGTCTGGTGCTAATGTGTGACAGACACAGTCAGAACAAGCCATGATGCTGCCCAGGGAGGGGCTCACTGTCTTTTTCACCGGTTCCTTATTTTCCAGGTCAGCAAGAAACCACGTGGCAAATGCATATGCTCTGGACGCCTGCACTGCGCCTGCCCGTAAAGACCTCCTTCTAATCAGGTTATTGGAGTAAAGCATTATTCAGAATCTCAGATTATACAGGATGAAATGGCTATTTCAAAAATCTGGGGTTTTATAGACTATGCTATACTTGAAAAGATTCACTATCAGGTAATATTTGCATATTTTATTTCACGTTGTTCCGGCTCTGATAGCAGTGGAAATGGGACAAGTGAGAAACAGTTTGTTTCATTTGGGTGTATGCAAATGTAACTACAGAAAAAAACACTGTGGACTTCACTATTCGGGTCCACATGGATGCATTTTAGTTATATATGTGTTTCCGTGGCAACATCTGGAGATGCCACAGACCAAGTAACAAAATTTGGCCAATTATTTTAACCATCTCTTCATCACTATGAAATTTATGATTTAATGTGCTTATTTAGAGTGTTCTGTCTTTCACCACAACTATGATCTACCTTGTGCTCACAGTAAATGGTGGTCAGATAAATACCAAGAACCGCTCTAAAGCAACTTTGCACTGCTATGCCAATTCTGATTAGTTTTTAAGTTGGCCTTCATTTAAAGACCTGGAAGAAATTTTCTTTTGTTTTGTTTTTATGAGGAGGAAAAAGTGGTGGAAGATTTCTACTGCAAAGATTTTATTAAAATGAAATACTCTGAAGTCCATGGTTTACAGGCTGTAATTTTATACTGCAGTACAATTTAATAATGTCATTCATGCTAAGTTCACTGGAATGGCATCAGAATAGTGGAAAGCAGTAGAAAGGTATTAAACTAAAAATAAAATTGTTGTTTTATACATGTATATGTATAAGCAATTCCTGGTATGTAACTGACAATCTAAATGAGAAGTAGGGAATTGTGAAAATTATCTCTCAGCAGGGCATCTGTAGAGTCTGGTGGTCATTAACGTACAGGCTTGACATTGACAGACCATTGAATAATGCTAAAAGATTTTATAATGTAAATTCTAATGGAAAGTTACCAAAATTGACCATATTGTATTGGGCCAATAATCTTCCTTAGACCTCACTTTGTGATCTATAAAATGGTATAATTTGGATGTTGGAAACAGGAGAGATATGTAAAGGTACTTTGAGGGGTTTTACTATGATGATGTTAAAGAAAACAAAAGGAAGCCGGGCGTGGCGGCTCACGCCTGTAATCCCAGCACTCAGGAGGCTGAGGCAGGAGGATTGGTGTGAGTTTGAGTCCAGCCTGAGCTACAAAAGTGAGCTCAAGGACAGCCTCAACTGCATAGTGAGACCCTGTCTCAAAAAGACAAAAAAAAAAAAAAAAAAAAAAAGGATAAAATAGGCCATAGCCAGCTTAACCTTATTAATATCTAGGAGGATAAACATATTGCACAGATTGACATATAATTGTATACATATAGGGTCATGGGTTGTTACACTAATAAATGTATATTACATGGAGTGATCAAATAATAATTAGAATTTTTGTCATCTCTAACATTTGTTGTTTCTTTATGTTTAAAATACTTTACATTTAAAAAATTATTCCTTTTAATGGAAAAAAAGATAAAATGGCAAAGAAACAATTTCAAAACAGGTTAGTAGGATATTTACAATAATTAATACATTATATATTGTTCTTCATAGTAGTTATTCAGAGGACAAAACGTAGACATGGTATCTTGTCTAAACAGTATTAGACAAACCTTTCTTCTTATTGAACTAAGAGAAAGTGGCTGTATATCTACCCTAACTACTATATATTTTTTTTCACTATCAAATGGTCTTTTATTTATATCCTCCCCTTTTTTTCTGTTTTGTCAGAAATGGGAGTTACATTTTTAGTTGTATAGGTTTTGCTTTAACTTGGTCTTAACCATCCAGCCAAAAAGTGTAAGCACAAGGTATAGAAAATAAAAGTATATTAATATGTTGAACTGTAAAAGGCTCAAGTCAACAACTTTGGAAAATTGCCAGTTGTACTGGTAACTCAATACTATTATGGACGATTGGGCTATATTGGGTTATTTTGCTGAATTCAAGTAGCTACAAAATTTGGACTGGCATGAAGTATGAAAAGTGCTTTAAAGACTTCTTGAAATACAGCTTCTCTAAATCCTTTTTCCTAGTGTCTTGGAATTTACAATAAGTTACTAGCTGCAGGGTCACTAGGCTACTGAGCTCTCTAAGTTATCCTCTTATTTCACTGTAGTTTTATACCCCACCACCTTCTCTCTGTTTTCTTTTTCTTTATATTTTCCAGCCTTTTATAGCCATTATTATTCTCTTTATTTATAGAAGATTAACTTAATAATTTCCACATACGAGCATAAGCATGTGATATTTGTTTTTCTGTACCTAGTTTATTTATTCACGATAATGTCTTTCAGCTCCATTTACATTGCACAGATGATGAGAGATGCCAGTTTTAGGGCTAAATTATTTTCTGTAATGCGACTGAGTTTTAAAAGAGAAAACCATGTCTTTACAGCTTGGTTGAGGATAGTTCTATGCACACCTACACCATTTTTCTCACCTAGCTGACTTTCAATCCTCAATGAATAGCTCCTGACCTCTGAAGTAGCTCTTGACCCCTTCAAGATCACCTGACCCCTGAAGTAGCTCTTAAGCTCCTGCTAGAACTCCTGAGCCTCCTAGTAGTTCCTGATCGTCTGAAATTGCTCCAAACCCCTGCAGTTGTAGCTTGGTATGTCCTGGCCTCATCTTGCAACGGCTCAGTTTTATTTCTCACTCCTGTCCCACCCCTTTTTCTTCATGTTTCTTAGTTCAGATTTCTGAGGCTGTAACCTCCCTTGGTCAGATTATCTTGCAGTGGCAGCCCTAAATCGTATGTCAGTAGCCAGCAGATGGATTGAGGCAATGTGTTCTCACCCAGTGTGGGGAAATGCTTGTGTGGTATAAAACATCACTGACCAGGCAGCAGAAGACCATCGGTAGGGACATTTCATCAGGGCAGAGCTGTGGGCAGGGGAACCTCAATATACGCAAGGTAAGTCCAGACATAGTGAATGACTTTGGCTTGTGTAAAGGAACAAGATGTTTTCTCCTTCATGTCTTTGTTGATATCATTTTCCCTGACTCAGTTCTGTAATGGCTCTCAAACTGCTCTGTAAGTAAACATGTTCTGTTGATTTGAACCTCAGACGTCCTTCCCACCATGGGAGCAATGTCTGGGTTTTCATTCAGCACGGCTTGACCATGGGTGCATTCAATGAGTCGTGCTCCTTGGGAGGTGGGAAGTAGAATCTTGATGCTAATGTGTAGAGAAGGTGAGCGTGATAAAGGATAAGTAACATAATACTTTCCTTGGATGATAAAAACTGTTTCTGGACAATATTTTACTATGACTGATTTTGCAATGGGTGGGTGCAGAAAGAAAAGAAGTTAGAAAGATAAGTTGAGGGTGTTCTTTTATTAGTATTCTAAGTTTAAGAAGGGTAAATGCCAGAGAGCGAGAAAAAAGATGAGGTTGTCTAACAAGCTGCTGGAGAAACTGTCAGATCAAGCTTGATGCTGGGGAACAAACTGCTAAAAGATGCTTCAACTGTTTGAAGGAGGCAGAACTGTGGAGGATGCTTCTGAAATGTACCTCAGTTCTGTAATGGCTTTTTCCCAAAAAAATGTAGGCACACATTTAATGCTAAGTATTTAAATGGCTAGGACAACTTACATTCATTTTTCTGTAGTGTGTATTACCGCAGGAATCATGTGACTGGCCCACCACTGCCACCTTTTGGAGACTCATCTTGTTTGTAGGCTGGTCTTTTAAACCACTGCTAAAATTAAGTTAGGCTTTATAAAATGGCAGTTATTCAATAATAACCAAGTAACATGAAGGAGAGGCAGTAATATATGTGGGAATGAAAAGAGGCAATACTTCATTTACATATAAAAAAACAAAAAAGAAATAGAATGGAGACAATATCATTGCTTTGGGTGTATGTGATGGCATAACTAAATTCAAATTTTATTGAGTACATCTTCTATAATGTCAAGCAATATTTTCACTTATACATTCATCCATCCACCAACTGTACAATAAGTGGGCATTCTGTTTCCATCTTTGCTCTAGACGGCAAACATAATAAGGAGCAAGATACCCAATATTATCCATGTCCTCTGAAAGTCTAATCCAGAATCTGCCAATTTATACTGAAAATATGTTGATAGTTTGATTTCTCATATCTCGAGAAATACATCTAAATAGTTTATTCTTGAGTCCAAATTGAAAGAGTTTTGTAAATACTTAACATCTTATAAATATTCATCATAGACATTATTTATTATTCCCATGGTAACCTCCAAAATTTCAGCCTGGGATCACATTGATATTGGCAATGAATAAATTTGTGCTAAGAACATCACTAACTGAAGTTTTGGTGTTATCTAAGTCACATTACTAAGTACATTAGTTAGTGTGATACAGTTTGCATTGTAGGTTAGAAGAATCATTTTCTAGTGGCTTGTACATGCCATAAGTTCTTCTTGAAAGCCCCTGGAAAATAAATCGGAAAGGTATAACAGTATTTATTCCATAAAGGCTTTATGAAGAAAAGGTTTTTCATGAACTGTTTTTATGAAGGGAAGGAGAAAAGTAAATGTGTTTGGACAGGGAGGGTGCTCTGAGTGTAGAGTGCAGCTTGCGAGGAGAGGCTGGGCTGTGGGTGACGTGGGAAGAAAACAGGAGAGGATGCCGCCTGCACATGTGCTTGTGGGTGTGAAGGAAAGCTGCCCAGAGGAATAAAGGTGTCTACGCGGATGAAGCAGAAGGAATCGTGGTGAAACCGGCGCACCCTAGCCTGAGCTTCAGCAGGCAACCTGAGAACGACGCACTTCGTTCTACTGTGAACATGGTGAGCAAGAGGGAGACGAGAACTTCTGAAGTCGGACTCTGTCCTGTAAGACTGCAGAGGGAGATTTAAGGTCCCAAGAACTGAAAGGCAAGGCAAATATGCTTCCCTGAACGTGGTAGGAAGGTGATAGCACTTGGACACACTGTCCAAGACAAAGGCAATTAAGTTGTCCTTCATAACCCCTGGAAGAAGTAAGACTTCAATCTTGGCGATGGAAATAAGTTTCCCATCCTGGAACTAGGTGACCAGATCTCAAACTTGGATGCAGGAATTGGGAGGAAGGATAAAGATGAAAGTAGAACAGGTCTGAGCAGGGAGCACAAAATGCAGATCAAGCCTCGGAAGCAGGGGAAGCCTGGAAATATGAACAGAGGAAGCCAGACAAAGGAGCTGGGCACTTTTCTAAATGTGACCTAGACTGCATGAAATCTGTGGAGTGAAAGAACCTCTCCCTGGGACTAATCCAATATGGACTCTGACAGTGGACAGGGATAGGGATTCTGGAGAGCACATCAGTGAAAACAATTATTGCAAAGGATAACCAGAGCTTTCACAGAGGCAGAGGCATTTAGTAAGTCCTAAAGGGTGGAGCACACGACCCAGCAAATGTGTCAGCTGTCTGGGAATTGTTTCTCAAAAGATCAGTTACCTTTAGAAATATCAAAATCATTTTGTGTTTCTCAAATTCGTTCACACGTCATTTTTAAAAAATGAAATGTGGGATGTGAAAAACTGGCATCACATGTGAATATTTTTCAAGATGCACACCATGAGGTATTTAAGGTACAATCTGAGATTAGTCTCTGGGTGTCAAGTGTAGCTTTTCAGCCACAGATTTCACAGCCTGTCTCAGAGGCCTAGCTGCTGTTATCTAATGTATGTGAGTTGTTTCTTGTGGTACTGGGGATTGAACTCAGGACCTTGCACTTGCCAGGCAAGCGCTTATTCTGCTGTGCTATCTCCTCTGCCTGTGTGTTGTTTTATAAGCCAAAATATTCACCTCCTTCTTTGGGATCATTTCCACAATTGTGATATTCATTAATTCGTTGATGCTTACTTCATTGTACAAATATTTATGGAATAGTGTGTAGTGTGTGCCGGGTGTTAGGCTAGGTGTTGGAAATACAGAGGTCAGGTAGACACACTTCGTGCTCGTCTTGTGTTCCCACTCCAGTGCTGATGGGGGTGAAGAGGAACTGTGAAGTAAGTTAAGCACAAAAGCTAGTTTCACGCCATAGTACGCAGGGCTGAAAAAATGAAAATGGGATGATATGATGGCAGACAATGAGGGGAGGATGGAGTGGTCAAGAGAGGACCTCTGTGAGCTGCAGACCTGTGAGCTGACATCTCAAAGAAAAGACAACTGAAAGTGCCTGCATGGTGGTGCAGGCCCGTGACTCCAGCACTGTGGAAGGTGGAAGCAGGAAGATTCCAAGTTTGAGCTTCACCTGGGCAATCTTTATTTTAAAAAAAGAAAAGGTCTGAGGATGAAGCTCAGAATGAAAGTCTCTGGGTTCAGTAGCTAGGATGATAACACACACACACACACACACACACACACACACACACACACACACACACGACTTTCTTAAAGTTTTGGAAAGTGGGAAAACTTTTTAATGGAAACGAACTTTCTCTCCTGAAGGCCAAAATTTATTTCCTTTATTACTGATGATAATAATATTGAAGGATGTGACCAAAACATCGACTTTATCAAGATAAATCTGATGTGTCTGTGAATGTGACTAAAATACCAACTTTTTATTTGTAAAGCAAATATTGCAGCATGTGTTTATTGCTGTGGACAAGTGGAATTGCAAATGCTATCTAATGTGAGAATTAGAATCGTTCGCTTTTTCCCCAGCTGGTTGGAATTGGCCTACCTTTCCTGCTGGGGCGTCATAAATTTAAAAGACTGACAAAGCATGAAAAATATTCTGGAAGCTGACCTATTTGAAAGTTCAATGGAGCATTTCTAAATAGGAAGCAATACCTTATAGTGTGATAGGCTATTCTACAATCATTGGTATAATTGTGCTTTCTTTTTCTTTTCTTTTTTTTTCAGCAGTGGGGATTTGACCTGAGACTTTTGCTCTGACCTCCGTCTCCACCATTTGGGTTTTCCTAAAGGTGCTGGGCTACTTAGGGTGGGCTTGAACTTGTGTTCCTTCTTTCTCAGCATCCTAGAGTGCTGGGATTGCAAGAGCCACACCTGACTCTCTGTTTTCTTTTTAGCTGTTTTGCTTTATCAGACATCCACCGATAATCACCAAGCATCAGTCGCGCTGCTGGAGGCTAATGAACCAAGCATTCCAGCCATAAGAAACCGTCCATTTTACAATGCAGGTGAAAAATTAATTTACGCTCATGGTGCTCTGGGCCAGGAAAATTTCCTTTAGGCTGATAAAACACACACACACACAGACACAGACACACACACACACACACACACACACACACTCCTTGTTTTAGAAATTGAAAGGATTGATTTTTAACTATAAAATACAAGGTCTCTGAGAAATACGGTGATGGTAAATTTTGGACAGAACAAACAGGTCCTTGTCATAAAATATGAAGTTTGGATTTCCATATTGGCCCCTGATTTTGGTGACTGTCATAAAATACCTGAGAAAATTAGCTTAAAGGAGGAAAGATTTATTTTGGCTCAGTTTCACAGGTTTCAGCCCATGGTTGACCCATTTGCCAGTGGGCCTGCAGTGAGTCAGCACATCATGTCAGAATCACGCACCAGAAGAAGCCAGGAAATGAGAGAGAGAAGGAAGAGGCTGGGGTCCTTCAGACCCATCACAGCATGTCTGCCATAGTTACCTGGCAGAGCAGATACCATGACCACAAAGCACACCTGCCGTGACCTAGTGTCCTTCCTGCAGGGCCCAGCTCTTAAGGGTTGCACCATTTCCCAGTGGCAGGCAAGCCCTCAACATATTTGGAGGCCATGTAAGGTTCAAATTATAGCGGCCCTTAGAATTCAGAATAAAGTTAAAAATATGAGAAAGGATTTTTGGAGTGTAAAAATATTCTGCATTACACAAGCAAGCAGAAGTCTGGGCACCTGGGAAAGGGAGGGCCATGGAATGTTCTTGGTGATGGAGAAGTTTCAAAGAACTTAGGCTGTGGGGCTATCTCATACCCTAGGCTGTAATTATCTCCTTTACTGGCAATAGTATGCTGAAAAAATCTATTATGTACAGCAACTCCCTATTCCAGGTAATTCAGAGAATTAAGAATGCAAGAGAAGATAAAATGCCTACTGTGGATTAAAATGCTGGATGAGGAGGAGGTTGCTTAGGAGGTCAGCGGTCCAATGGCAAGGATGTCAGAGGGAGTGAGACTGGAAAGCAAGCTCAGAGAAAATCCATGCAAAGCAGAGGGACTGCCTTGGGATTTCCACTGGAGCCTCTGTGTTTAGGCATTACGGGAAGTGAGATGGCCCGGAGTGGATGACAATTTAGACACTTCTAGAAACAACCATGCTGGGTTCACTCAAAGCTGTGGTGTAAAATGGCGAATGCAAGAGTCTGGACATCTGGGATCATCAGGTGTTTCATCAGGGGAAGAGAGGTGGGAGGAGGGAGGAGAGGTAAGAGGAGCCTCCACAGAAACTTCCCCTTGCTTTATAGCCAACTGTGGATATATTTATAGCCATACCCCTTCTTGTTTCATAAAAAGCTAGGGATGGGAGATTTTTCCAAGGAGAACAGTAGGAGTTGGCTGTGAAAGTTAGTTTTAAACTCCTGAAGTATCACACCACGAAACTTGGAGGGAAAGCTGCCCTCTCTGGAGTGTAGAAAGGTAGAGAATCCTCCAAGCCCTTGCTGGGGAAATGACAGACAAGGCATTCTGGCACTGAAATGGCGTTAAGGTGAGGGAGCAGTTGAGCACGAGGTGGATTTAGAGTTGATGATAAAGGAAAGACAGCTTCTTGCCGCCTCTCCTGCCACTGTTGGATTCCTGGTCCTCCTGACTTCCAGACTCTCAGGCTATACCCTGGGGCCAAGGTGCCTCCTTTTAGGTGGCACAACCCCGGTCTGGGGCCCATTTACCTATCTTTTTAAGTAGCTAATTTTAACTCTTTGAGAGCAACTGTGGGCCATGTGACATTTCACTGCCAAATACTTCAAATCTCTTAAAAATAAATGAACCTATGTAAAGCTATCACTGGGCATACCCAAGAAGATTAACAATAGTTTCCTAAGATCAAAATTTCCATCCGCATTTAATTTTCCTCATTTTTATTATGGATATATAACATATGCATATGCATATATATTCTATTACATATGTGTATATATTGTAAGAATATTGTTTTGACCATTTTGAATAATTCAGGCCAACCGCATCAAGTATCTTCACACTGTTGTGTATCCGTGGTCCTGTCACCACTGAAATCCATAGCTTTTTCAATTTTTGAGTCACTTAAGTTCAGCAAAATGTTGAAGGGGCCAGCGAGATGGCTGAGTGGACTAAAGTGCCTGCTTAGACAAGCGCAGGGACCTGGGTTCAATATCTGGCCCCACCAGGGCGGGCTGAACCAGCTACGGAGTCCCAGCATAGTGGCGCATGCCTGTGATCCCAGTGCTGGGGAGGCTAAACCAGGAGGACCACTGTGAGTTCAACTTGCAGAGTTGAGACCCTGTAACAACCCAAACAATTAAAAAGAAAAGGAAAACGTTGTAGAAGCAATGTATGTGGTGCTACACTTGGATCTAAAGCCAACATAAGCCCAAGAATGAAGAGGAAATGGAAATAGATCTGTTTCCCAAAGGGGGAAAAAAAATCTGAGGCGCTTTAGCCAGCAATAAACTCAACTGTAAGTGTCAAAAAGCGATTGCACATTTAGGTTGAAGCATAGGCCTAGAAACAGAAGAGAAAGTTTTGTTGTTTTCTGCACTGCCTGACTCCACTTGAAGCACTGTGCCCAGAAAACTTACAGTGAAGACGAAAGGATGTGCAAAGCTGTTGTCTGAGAAAAAGGGAGGAAGAATGTTTTGTGGGAGGTTGGAAAAAATAAAAACGAACACGCCAGGTGAGAGATGCTATATGAGCTGCTTTGGAACGCTGCCATTTGAGAGTTGCATTTGCTTTTCCTAAATGATAGGTTAGGGGCTAGTGAGGAAACACCCGTGGCAAAGGCTTCGTGTAATCTAATAACATACTAACAGTGGCTACAGTAGACCATGAGTATTGCCTTAGGAAGTAGCTAAGTCTATTACAGGGGCATTCCTTGCCATGGAAATGTAAGCATTGAGTGGCTTTTTAGACACAATGCTAGCATTTTTTTCTGACTATGTTTGCTGAGAGCTCTTTCTGTTGTGAAAAAATCCCAAATACCTATTTTTTGAAAGAATCCTTGATCAGGTATGTATGATCAGTAATATGATTGAACACTGAAATTCCAGTAAGATAAGGAAAATCTCTCTCTCTCTCATTCTCATTCTTTTGGCATTCTTTCTCAAGGTCTGGCCTATCTTTTACTTAATGATTCAAATTATATTCTGTTAAGAATAAGAGCCTACAGGATTTTTTTTTTTTTAAATCTTAAAATGCCTGGTTAAAAAAAAAAAATTCCTAGAGAAATCTTCAGTATTATCCATCAACTGTGGCCAGGAAAAGAAATTAATGTTGGATCCATTTGTTCAGGTGCTGAATTGTGACCTTGCTCTCTCAAAAATGGCTTTGAATTCAGGAAGTTTCTATGTTGTTTGTAAGGACAAGATCCCTGTCATGCTTCCAACAACAGGAATAGCCAGTACTGAAGGAAAGCCAGTGTGTATATAGTGCATCATGGGAATCTCAATCCATGAAGGAAAAAAATATTTGAGGGTCACTTGGAAATGCCACATTAAATGTTCTTGCGTAGTTGAGGACAACTTTGAAATCCCTGATGCCCACAAACTAGCCAGGAACTCAGCAAATAAAGTAAAGCCCTTCTTTCCTGAGAAAGTAGAAGAAACTTTGAGACAAGCGCAGTTGAGCCTGTGTCAATCAAGGTTCTACAAACATCTGTTTGTGGCTGAAGGCCAAGGGTCAGACCTCAAGCCTGTGGGATCACAGATGCGATCCTAGTGTTTTTGTAGAAAAGTCCATTCTCTCAGACATGGGAAAGCCCAGTGTTCTCAAGGTTAAATACGATGGTGGAAATGGTCTTTGATGTGGGAATTCTCCTGTTCTTGATACCTCTCTTTGCCCCCCTCACTATACTGCTTCCAAGAAATTCCTTTAGCTCTGTCAAGAGACCTTTAGGCTTCCAAGGCATTCATGGGTTTAAGAACCAGGCTTGACTCCTCAGGAAAAGACGTAGTCCCAAGTAATAGTTCATACGGACATTGAGAGGTTACCTACATTGGAACTTTAACCTTTTTTTGTTTTAGTTATTTGTATTCTCTATGTCAATTTTTTGCTTGGCACGTATTTGTAGTACATAATGGTTGTTCTCCTAGTGGAGAGCTCTCACATGTAAATAAGACACCTCGATTCTATCATCCAGTTTTCCTCGGCCCCATCTCTCAGTCCTTTCCTTTTGCAGCACCTATCTCCTCACTACTCTTATTTATCTCTAGTTTGCTTTGTACTTGTATTGGGGTTTCTTATATAAGAGGAAGCAGGGCTGGCCAAATATCTTAGGAGATTAAAGTGCTTGGAAACAGGCACAGGGGCTGGGGGCCCAATCTCTGGGCATGCTATGCCAGCCCCACCCCCGGGGCATGCTGAGGTGGCAACTGAGACTGGGTGTGGTGGCGCACACCTGTAATCTTAGCTCTTGGGAGGCTGTAAACAGGTGGATCACTATCAGTCTAATCTAGTAGTAAGACCCTGAACATCCTTATATATATATTTATATAGTGTCTGATTTATTTGACTGAACATTATGCTCTTGAGGAGACCATACAAATGACTCAAGTGAGTCCTTTCAATAGCAGAGATTACCCTGTTACATATCACTACCACATTTTCTTTATGTGTTCATCTGTTGGTGCACATGTGGGAAGCTTCTCAGGTTTCCATACTATGAATTGTGCGGCTATAACATTGGTATACATTTATCCCTATAATATGATACCTTACATGCTTTTGGGAGAATCATAGTAAGAGGGTTAACTTGATCAAAAGCAATCTCTGTTTTGGACAAACCTCCATGCCAATTTCCATAATAGTTGTGTAAATTTAACCACTGTGTGGAAAGGTTTCTTTTACCTACAGTGATGCTGGTATTAACTCTTAGATATGTAATTTTTCTTGAGACCATTGTGCATGGCTTTGTTTTTAACTTTCTTCCCAGTACATTCATCACATAAGAAAAAAATATAAGGATGCTGTCAATTTTTTGTGTTAATTTTTTGTCCTGGTGTGCTGAGTCAGAAATATTTTAGTGGAACTCTGGGTCCTCTATCGAAAAGATCATGTTTTCTACAAATGATGATTTGACTTGTTCTTTTGCTGTGTCTCGTTTAATGCCTTATTGCTCTAGGTTATGTTCTGACTGTTGAATAGAGGTAAGGGTAGATGTCCTTGTCCTCGTCTCTGTTTCAAAGGGAAAGCTTTCAATATTCCTTGATGAAGTTTACTTGGCTGTAATATATATTTCTTCAATAATTTGTTGCAGTTTTCAAATACATTGCTAGTGGATGTTAGTAGAGCTAATCTGGCTTTTGCATAATCCTCAGTGGAAGTGAAAATATGATGAGGAAGGCGATCAGGAAGATGTGAACAAAGCCTGCGCGTACAGGGGGTCTCTTTTGTTGTTCTAAGAAATTTGTCAGCATGCCTAGGACACCAATGAAATGGAAGCTAAAATGGGTGTACTGTGAGGTTTCTTTGAAACTTCACGAGGAGAATGTTAAGTGGTTGAGTGCCTCATTATATTTCATAAAATGCTTCAGGGTATAGGAAGAATAAAAAGTAATGGTGATAAAATGGAGGAGCAGGAGTGGTAAGTCCTGGAGTTGAAAATAACTATCTGCCTTGCTTTGATTATGTAAATAATGTCCTCTAAAATCCTGGGACAGAAAAGACAGTGACTGAAAAGTTAGTCCTGACTTTGAATCTATCTCCAGAAATTTAGAAAAAAATAAGGTAAAAGTTTTTAGAAGCAATGGACATTGTCTTAATTACTTTTCTCATGGCTGGCACAAAATACTCAGCACCAGAAATTTAAAGGAAGGAAGATTTATTTGGGTTTGTAGTTTCTAGAGGTCTTATTGCCGGGTCAGCTGTTTCCAAGGCAGGGCAGTGCAGCAGAGGGGCATCACTGTGGAGAGACAGTCCTGTAGCAGAGCAGGCAGGGGCCGGCAGGCAAGGAGCCTTCCTTTCCCTGTTCATTCCATCAAGGCTGCATACCTATGTGCTGGTGTCACATGCCCAGGATGGGGCTTCTGTCTGCTGTAAATCCATTCAACCACATCCAGAACTATGCTAAATCATTTAGTATACTGATCCAGTACCACACAACCTTAAACCCACTACCGTTTACCCCTTATCCTGTCACCTCCGCCAAAGACCCACTGTGAGTGTATGAGTCTTTCGGCCAGGATATCTAGATATCAATAATAGCAGACAGTCTTTCATACATTTTTGCTGTGACCCACACGTAACACATTTTATATCTTTCACATTATAGATGAAAATTATTTAAATGCACACACACACACACACACACATATGTACTTGAGATAAAGATTTCCTGAAGCAATTATCCTTGTGGTGTGCAGCAATTCTTCATATTCTGTTCTGTTGTACTGTAGTTTTTCATCTTCTCTATATTAAATTAGTTGTTGAAAAGGACTTGGGCTGCTTTTTGAAGATTTAGCCATTCCAAACTCTGCTGCTGCTCTAAATATGGGTGTGCATGTGTTACTACGGTAGGATTATTTAGTTTTGGGTAAACATCTTGAGAAGGGGATAAATGAGTCAAATGGAGTATCTAATTTTATTGCAGGGGAAATCTCCACATTAACTTCTGTAGTGGTTTTACCACTTTACACTCCCTCCAACAATGAAGAACAGTTCCTTTTTCTACGCAACACCCCCAGCATTTGTTATTGGTTCATTTCTTAATAAAAACCACTTTTTCTTCTGGGTGAGACAGAATCTCAGCATTGTTTTAATTTGCATCTCTTGAATGACCAGCAATATTCTACATTTCTTTCATATATTTATTTACCGTTCCTATTTCTTTACCTGAGAAATGTCTGGATACCCATTTCTGGATTTGGACTTTAAATTTGGCAGCTTTTTATGTTCTTTATATATTCTAGATATTAATCCTTTATCTGAGGACCATCTAACAACAGCTGTATGCCATTCTGTGGGTATTCTGTTCACCCTGCTGTTGATTTCTTTAGTTGTGCAAAAACTTGTTAATCAGATCCCAACTGTTGATTCTCTGTAATATTTTCCATGTGATGGGAATTTTGTTTATAAAGTATTTGCATGAACACATAGAGCTTCAAGAGTTCTACCTATGTATTCTTCCAGCAGATTTGGTTTCTGTTTTAATGCATATATCTTTGATCCATTTCAATTTTAGTCTAGTGCGTGGTGAGAGACATGCATTTAACAAACGTACATTAACTAATGAATGGGTAAAGAATGTGTGTGTGTGTGTGTGTGTGTGTGTGTGTGTGTGTGTGTGTGTGTGTTTATGAAATGAATTACCAGGGCTGGAGAGATAGGTCAGTAGAGTAAACCCTTGCCTGGCAAACACAAGGAACTGAGTTCAATCCTTGGCTTCACAAAAATAGAGAAATAAATAAATAAATAAATAAATAATAAAAAATGGATTACTTCTTAGCCATAAAGAAGGATAAATTTCAGACATTCCTAAGCAAGTAGATGCACCTTGAGAGCACACTACTAAGTGAAATAAGTTATGTGCACATGCAAATATTATGTTGTTTCTCTGGTGTGAGAAACTGCAAATGTAAGGAAGGACCAAAGTGTATAATATATACTATGAAGTAGGAAGAAAATATTCAAGTGGGAAGGGGAACTAGGGAGGTGAGAGAGGGAAGGAAGGAAGGAAGGAAGGAAGGAAGGAAGGAAAGAGTAAAAGAATGAGAAAAGAAACTATAGAAATTAAGCCTTGTAAATATGGGAGAAGAGGGGTGGAAAGGAGGTTAGGAGAATGGCAGAAAAAGAAGAACAAACATAGGAAAGTAGAGGCTACTGCACTGTTTATCAGCTACACATTTCCTATGATGAATGTGATCATTATGTATATATAAAATGTACTAATAAACCGAATTAATTAAAAAAACAAAAGTAAATTGGTTGTAGCTTGCTATTTGAAATTCTCCAAGTTAGAGGACATCAAGGGTATGCCTCACACTTCTGCTCCATCTGAAAGCTTACTGGAGGCTCTAGGAAAGTAGAGATGATGGCATTACTTAGTGGAGTCCAGCACATTATGTTATTATCAACACAGTCTATTAATTATCTGACTTTGGGCAAGCCACTTAAAATTTCTCTGCTTCAATTTTCTTATCCATAAAGAAAAAAATAATAGTATTTAACCTTTTGGCTTCACTGTGAGTGGAAACACGTGGAATAATGCTTGGCATATAGCTAGGTTTCATTGTTATTTGTTAATGCAGTTAAAAACCCTGGTAAAGGATGTCATTTAGCACATCGTTCTAATTAGCATCCTATGGGTCATACATAGACTGTAGTCACGGGTGCATTGATTAGGCATAGACAGGTGAGCTGCTAGTTTAAGGTAACGTGCCTACTCCTTCACATGTGGTCGACATGACACTGAAGGTTGAGTGTCACACTGAGGGAAAGGAGTAGGCTCATAGTATCTATCTATCTATCTATCTATCTATCTATCTATCTATCTATCTTCATTCCCCCTTCTCTTTCTTTCTTTCCTTCTTTCTTTCTTGCTTTCTTTCTTTCTTTCTTTTCTCTCTCTCTCTCTCTCTCTCTCTCTCTCTCTCTCTCTCTATATATATATATATATATATATATATATATATATATATATATATTTTTTTTTTTTTTTTAGGGAAGCGCCTACAGGATGTTAAGCATCTCAGTACTAGACTGGACTTGTAGTGATCCGCCTGTTTACAGCCTCCCAAGAGCTGGTAATTACAGGAGCACACCACCACACCCAGTCTCAATTGTCCTCAGACCTCCTGGGGGTGGGGCCTGCATGCCAGGTCTGGGGCTCTAACCCCTGGCTCCTGCGTCTGCTTACAGGTGTTTTAATCCTAATCCACTGAGCTATTTGGCCAGCCCTCCTTTTCATCTTTATAAATACTGTGAATTGGATAAATGGAAGAGAAGCTCCATGACAATTGAAACATAGAAAATAAAAAAAAAAGCATAATGTGAATATGGACTTCCTTCCTTCAAATTTCCAGTCAGCTCCTTTCTGTCAGAAGCTGCTTCTCCTGAGAGCTATGGCTGATCCTGTCATGAGGGGTGGGTGGAGTCAACCCCAAGATGTTAAATCTCTGATTAACACATGAAGAAACATGGCAAAAATAGGTCACCTACAATGAAGGAAAAATGGGCAGCCACAGTCAAATGAAGTAATCTGAGACAATGGAGTAACAGGGAAATAATACCGAAGCAGATGCATTTCTGCAACTGATAATGTAGAGCAATGGTGGCTAGAGCTGCGGGGACTAAATTTGCAGGATGGGTGCCTCGTTGCTTTTTGCATGGGAGGTACCAGGAATCAAACTTGAGAACTCATGCTTTCCAGGTAGGTGCTGCACTACTAAATACCCATATCTAGGTTCCTGTTTTGGAGGGATAGGGTGCTCAACTTTGCTTCAAACCTTCACTTTTTAAACACATGAATCTGATTTATTCGACTAATAAGTATGGTCTCTAGTTGCATCCATTTACCTATAAAAGCCTTGAGTTTATCTTTTCTTGCAGATGAGAAATATTCCATCATGCCTCAGTTTTGGAGGATTTGGATTGTTTCTAAGACAGCCATGCATGACAAATTGTGGTGCTGTAAACATGGGTGAATACATGTTGCTGTGGTACCATGTTTTAGTTCTCCTGGAGAAATACCCAGGAGAGGGATAATTGAGTTCAATGGCATCTCCAATCCTAGTATTTCCAGGAATCTCCCCAGTGATTTCTATGGCGGTTGTGCGAGTCTACACTCCCATCAACCGCGGAGGTGTTCCTGTCCCCCACAGCTCCTGCAGCATTTGTTATTGTTTGACCTCTTGGTGACAGCATTCTTTCTGTTGTGATATGAAATCACAGGGTTATTTCAATTCATGTTTTTCCAGTGACCAATGATATGGAGCATTTTTTCGTATATTTATTCCCCACTTGTATTTATTCATATTAGAATTGTATATTCATTTCAGGTGTCTATTTTTGCACTGGGTCTTTGAATTTTGGGATTTGAGTTTTTAAAAACTTCTCTATGTGTTCTAGATAGAAGTTCTTTGTCAGAGGTACAGTCAGCTGATATTTTTCCTAATTTGAAGAATTTATTTTTATTCCAATGATGATTCCTTTTTATTGCAGAAACTTTTCAAAATTATGAGATCCCAGTTGTTGATTCTTTGAAATATTTCCCATGCAGTTTGTTTTTATTCATAAACTCTCTATCTACCCCTACCTCTTCAATATTTCTACCTACTTTCTCCTCCAGTAGATTTAGTACTTCTAATATTTAAATATTTGATCCACTTTGAGTTTAGTGCATTGTAATAGACGTGAGTCTAACTTTAGTCTTCAGATTCACATGACTTTTTTCTGTCAGCATCTTACTGTTTTTTTTTTTTTTTTTTTTTTTTTTTTTTTTTTTTTTTTTTTTTTTTTTTTTTTTTTTTTTTTTTTTGTCTTTTTGAGACAGGGTCTCGCCATGCAGTTGAGGCTGGCCTTGACTCACTTTTGTAGCCCAGGCTGGTCTCGAACTCCCACCGATCCTCCTGCCTCAGCCTCCCGAGTGCTGGGATTACAGGCGTGCGCCACCACGCCCGGCAACATCTTACTGTTTTTAATCATTATATCTTTGCAATATAATTTGAGGTCTGTCAGGATTGTTATGTCTTCTGTTTTGCACCTGTTGTCCAAGATTGCTTTTATTATTCTAAACCTTTTTCTGGATGCACATGAACTTCAGGATTGTTTCCCCTATTTTTTTTTTTTAGATGCTATTGGCATTTTGATTTGATTAATTTTGATTACATTAAGCATGTACATGGCCATTCTCCCAATATTGTTTTTGCCTGGAATAGGGGATAAATTTTCACTTTCTGATGTGCTCTTGGATAACCTTTACCAGGGTAATATAATTTTCATTATAGAAACCTTTCATGTGCTTGTTCATGTCAATTCCCAGGTATTAATTTTTTCTTTCACAAGATCATGACGATGCTGTTTTCTACTTTCTTTCACAGCAACTTTATTAGTGGCATACAGAAACAGTATAAAATTTGTGTATTAAGTTTGTTTCCTCCTATATTACTGAATTTTGCTATTAATTTTTGGAGTCTTTAGGTGAAACTTTTTTGGGTCCTTATTATAGAAGATAATGTCATCAGCAAATAATTATAATTTGACTTCTAAGCTCTTATTATCTCTTCTATTTCTTTCTCTTGCTTGATTGCTCTAGCTAATTTTTAAATTACTATATTGCTGACAGAGAATATCTTAGTCTCATTCCTGATTTTAGAGGGAAAGCCCTCAGTGTTTCCCCATTTGGGGCAATATGAATTTCTTTAATAGACTTTATCAGACAGAAGTAAGTTCTTTTTATGCTTAGTTTCTTCTGGGTTCTTTGAAATTGTGAATAAATGTTGGATTTTTATCAAAGATTTTTGGTATACCTATTGAATGACCCTGTGGTTTTTGCCCTTGCTTTTGTTCATGTGGTATATTACATTTCTCCATTCACATATGCTAAGCTATTCGTACTTCACGGATGTTGAACCATTCATACTTCCTGAATTTTCTGTGAAGCTGTTATAGGATTTGGGGATGAGTTTATTGATTCTTGAGCTTTTCTTTGCAGGTTTTTATATTGCTGCCTCAATTTATTTACTGGCATTAGACTGTACTAGATTCAGACTTTTGTGGTTTATGTGTGTCTAACATTTTCTCCATTTCTGGTATAGAGCACAAGTTATTATAACACAGTTTTTAAAGTAGTTACTACTAATCTTCTCAACTTCAGTACTGCCTGCTCTAGTTCTTCCCCTTACTTGTATTGATTTAAGCCTTTTCTCCCTTTATGGATAATATTGGCCAAGGATTTCTCCTTTTTAAGAAAAATTCACTCATACTTTTATTTTTTAATTTTATGAATAGGTGAATTAAAATAAAAATTTCTATATAAGTAATAAGAGAATAACAATAGTCGATATAATGTGTGTCTTAGCTTTAAAGTGGTTACTTAGAGTTCATGACACAAATGCAAAACAAACGTAAAATAGAAACATAATGGCTCACAAGTTTCTTTCCAATGATCAAATATAAACTAGTAATATAAATAAAACAAATTATCATATATCTTGGAAATATTTTTGAAACACTTAAATATGTAACTTGGGGAAGTATTTGAATTTTCAACTAAATCCTACTTATCTGCCTTTTGTATTCTTCTTTATTTGTCCATCTATAGGGATTCTCATGCGAGAGAAGCACCTCATGTCTGAGCTTCTGAGTCTGACTTACCTTGCATAGCAGCATGTTGTCAAGCTAATGAATGCCTCCATTAACATTCCTTATGGCAGCATAATATTCCATTGTGTATAGGTACCAGATTTTTAAAAATCTATTCATCTGTTGAGCAACCATGTATTGTTTTCAAGACCTACCTATTATATAGTGCACCGCTGTAAGGGATACATGAATCTCTATAATACAGTTTTAACTCTTTTGGGGGATAGAACTAGAAGGGAGATAGTTGGATCGAATGGAATTTCTATTTTTAGTTATTTTTTGTTTTGTTTTTTGAGAAATCTCCACATTAATTTTCATAGTGTTTTTTTTTTCTTGTTTAAAGTCCCACTAACTTGGAAATGATATTTTCTGACCATCATTGGTATTCTAATAACTTTCCATAGAATGTGATATAAGCAGTTACACAATTTTGACACAGATATTAGGAAATTCAAGGAAATACAAAATTGTAGCCTGTCAAGACTATGGTATTTGGCCCAGTCTCATTATCATTTCCAAGCTAAGTCAAAGATATTTGATACTCAGAAAGCCAGTGATGATAAACTCAAGTACCTATGTTATAGAGTAATAGTAACACAAAGCTTTTCTGTTGGAGGGTTAACAATGTAAGTTAACAGACCAAAAATTGGAGAAAAAGAAGGGCTATAAGGATAGCCAATATTTTGGCTCTAGCCCTTCAAGGTCAATAAGGACCCAGGATATAAGAGAACCTGTGCTGTAATATCCTATAACTCAGAGGTGTCCCAAATTTTCTGGTCAAGGAGATTA
>PVJA010027063.1:0-28943 GCA_004027025.1 Myocastor coypus | reverse complement strand
GGAGGAGGAGGAGGAAGAGGAGGAGGAGGAAGCCTGCAGCACCTTCTCCCTGGGACAGACTCACTGCTTGAGAAGAATGGTTCAGACCCATTGACACATGGTGACTGCTGGCAATCCCCAAGGCCTCTGCGGAGAGAGGCAGCAGCAGATATGAAAGACTGTGCTGACTGGCGGTGAGTGCTGAGGGCTCAGTCATTGCATAGGAGAGTGGCTGGCTGGGAGCCTTCTTGGAGAGGGGCCAGCTGAACTCAGAACTCGGAGTGGTTGCTGGCTACGTCCAGTGGCTCCCAGCTGGGCTCAGGCCTGTGGAAGGCGCACTGATGGCTGCAGGCCAAGTGAGTCCAGCCTCAGCCAGAAGATACAGGCTCACTGAGATAATCCACTATCCCGCCAAAAAGCTACTGCTGACTTGCTGGGATAGATCAGCATGGATCTGGACTCTGTCTCCACATGGTGTCTGCTCGTGACAGCAGCAGAAACACAGCTAGCAGTGGGCTTTCTCCTCTCTCTCTCTCTCTCTCTCTCTCTCTCTCTCTCTCTGTGTGTGTGTGTCTGTCTGTCTGTGTGTCTGTCTGTCTGTCTGTCTCTCTCTCTCTCTCTCTCTCTCTCTCTGGTTTGATTTTTATTGGAGTGGTGGTGGTTGGGTTTTTAGTTTCTGATTTCTGTCTTTCTGTCTTTATTTTCTTCTTCATTGTTTGAGCTGGTTTTCAATGTGAGTGTGGACATGGTTTCTAGCCTGTTTGGGGTTGTGGTTCGGTTGTGTTCTTTTTATCTCATCCTTCTCTTTCCTTCCAGCCTTCTGCACCAGTTTCCCCAAATTAGGGTGATCCCCCTTAGTCTCTCAGCCTTATTTTTAATCTTTTTATCTTCCTGCACTTCTCTATTTTCTCCTTAGCCCGTTTTACATACTAACCCCTCAGGGGAGAATTCACGTATTAAGGACTTGTATACCACATATAATTTTCTTATTTGTTTTAGATTTTGTTATATAACCACAAATCTGGTTCATATAGTTAAAGGTGGAAAATTGATGACTTCAGTCTGTCATTTTCTAGCCTGTGTTTTTATGCTGCTGTCATCTCTGGTGGTATCAGCATAGACAAAAGTGACATAATTGCTCTAAAGAGCTGTTTTTCTTGGTATTCCCAGATTGATATTGAATAAGGGTCACAGAGCCAAAGAACCAGGGGTTAGGCCAAACAGGCAGCAACTTCTTATTCACAAAGAATTGAAGAGGTAGGATTTTTCAACAGACTCAAAATCCAAAAACCAGCCCTACCTGGAAGATACCTCAAAGTAGTCATTTCCTAAGGATTCAAAAAACTAGGAACAAAACAACTCATCATAAGCAATTTACAAATGTCACACAAGAATTAAACTAAAAATTAAATAAGAACAGACTGGGTGTAGTGGTACATGTCTGTAATCCCAGCACCCAGGAAGGTCAGGAAGGAGGATTGTTACAAGTTTGAGACCAGCATGAGTTACAAAGTGAGTTTGAGGCCAGCCTGAACTGCACAAGAAGACCCTGCCTCAAAAAGACAAAAAGACAGGAAGAAAGAAAGACTTAAAATATAATCCAAGACATAGAGCTCACCAAAGGCAAACCCAGAGAGCAAAGAAGTGAAATAATCCAAAAGCCACCACCGGACCTCTCTGAAGTGGTAACAACAAAACAACTAAATGGGGCTCTACAAAAAATAATTCCTCAGATAACAGCAGAGATGATATCCACAATTAAAACCATGCCTAGTAACCTTAGAACAGATGCAATTTTTTAAAAATAGAGGGGCTTTAAAAATTATGGAAACTCTAAATGCTCAATATATGAAAGAAGTGGAATCTATAAGACAAGAAGATGCCCAAGAGAATAAAACTTCCATTGTAAGTATCCTCAATGGACTAAGCCATTGTGAGGGCAGGATCTCAATAAAGAAGACAGGCTTGCAGTTATTGATCACAAAAAGAAAACTTTTTTAAAAAATAGCATAGGACCATGAGGACTGTTATGGTTTGGGTATAGTTGTCACCCACAAAGTCTCATGCAGTCCTGGGGCTGCTTCTGGAATTTATAATTGATTATTGTGGAAATGGGTGCTACACGTGCCCTGGGACAGGTGATTTTTTAGCTGCTTGAGCGGCTGCTACTCCTCCCTTTGCTCTTGCTCTTAGCTGCCACCATGAAAGGTTGCTCTCTGTCATGTGCCACTCTGCCTTGGTGCCAGCTGAATGTGGACTGAAATTTCCAGTAACTGTGAGCTAAATAAACCTTTCCTTCTCTCATTTTGACTGTTGGGTATTTGCCCCAGCAACAAGAGAAGAGTAACTAAGACAGGAATCAATACTACAGCTGATAAATGAGGCAAAGAAGAATGATTTAACATTGATTGGAATCAAAGAAAAAGCAGGAAATAGCACAAATTGTATGAAAATAATATTCACAGACATCATGGCAGAAAGTTTGCCTGGTAAAAGACAAAAAGTTGACATACAAAAGAATGAAGCAGATAGAACTCCAATCGGCCATGACCCAGGTATGGCATATTCAAGATTCTAAAAATTCAAAACAACAACATTTTTTTTGGTCATGACTGGGGTTCAAACTCTTGACCTTACACTTGCCAGGCAGGCACTTGTGCCACAGAGCTATCTCCCCAGCCCCTTCAACAAAATTTTAAAAGCTGTTAGGGAAGAGAAGCAAATTGCCTATAAAGTAAAGTCCAGCAGGATGGCAGCTGACTTGGCAGCACAAACCTTCAAGTCAAGAAGAGCTTAGAATGAAGTACTTCAAGTTCTAAAGGAAAACAGCCTTCAACCAAGATTGATATACCTTGCAAAACTATCTTTCAAAACTGAAGGAGAAATGAGATGCCTCCATGACTAATAACATCTGAAGAAATTTACAATCACCAAACCAGAACTCCAAAATGTTTTGTAGAGCCTTCTAGACAGAGATAACAAGGACTGCCACTCCATGAGCCCCAACAAAAGGAATCCACTGGGCAATGCAAACAATTAAACAGAGGGAGGGAGTCAAAACAGAAAGAGCCAGCAACAGGAAAGTGACATCACAAGGATAAGTTAATACATATCAGTTATAGCCATCAATGCTGATGGTCTCAATTCACCATTCAAAAGACATAGACTGGCAAAATGGATCAAAAAGCAAGATCCAGCAATATGCTGCATGACCAACACATTTTATTCAAAAAATTCACGATTTCAAGTTAAGCGTTAGTTGGGCGTGGTGGTGCATACCTGTAATCCCAGTACTCGGGAGGCTGAGGCAGGAGGATTGGTGTGAGTTCCAGACCAGCCTGGGCTACAAAAGTGAGCTCAAGGCCAGCCTGAACTGCATAGCAAGACCCTGTCTCAAAAAGACAAAAAAAGCAAGTTAAGTATAAGATGTTTGGTACTCAGAAAGACAGTGATGTTAAGCTCAAGTAATAACAGCTTCTCTTCTGGAGGGCTAAGAATATAAGTTTACAGCCCAAGTGCAAGGTTATGAGTTCGAACCCCAGTCCCCCCCCGCCAAAAAAAAAAAAAAAAAAAAACTTTTGGGCAGAGAGATGTTTGGAGAAGACAAAGGCATTGACCCCCTCTTCTGAGCAAAGAAGACTCCAAGGTTTTGCAATGTAATTCAGGCTGTCTTAAACTATGAAATCTCCACTGACTATGAGCTAAATAAACCTTTGCTTCCTTCAGGAAAAAAAAAAACAATAATAATAATAATAATAGAACACGAGTGCAGGCATCAGTGCTTGGCTTTGTGCTTTACACTTACCTTAGTTAAAACATTTAAAACATGGCAAGAGATGGTTTCCTATCCAACCGATGTCTCTCCCCTATCCCAGGCAAAATCTAAACTCCATGAGCTTTAAGAGAAGAAGGACTTGGGAAAGCTGGGAAGAAAATCACAGAAGCTAATGAATTCCTGAGCAGGAGCCCATACCTAACTCGGACAAATCTCCTGATGAAAAGGCAGGCTCCCCACAGATAACTTGGGGAATTAGAAAAAGTGGGGGCTAGCCCCTCGTCCCCAGGAAGCACAGCAGGTTGCAAGCCCTGGAGTCCTCCAGGCCCTGTGTGCTGAGCTTGGTTTAGGCAGAAAGGTCTAGGAAAGTGTCACTGTGGGACTGGAGAACAGCTGCAGGACCCCCAGGAGAACCAGAAAAGCCCAGAAGTGGAACCCCTGCAGCTAGCGGGGACTTAGGTTTTGCACCATGCTGAACAACTTTTATGCTTGTGTTGTTTCACTCTTGACTATAGTCCTGGGGAGAGGGAGGAAGACAGAGAAGAGAGAGAGAGAGAGAGAGAGAGAGAGAGAGAGAGAGACTCAGTGCTTCTGAATTAAATAACATATCCAAGGACACCTAGTTTAGCAGTCTTGGAGCCAGGACCTGAGCGCATCCTCCCATATGCTATATTGCTCCCTACAAAATATATGCCACCTATCACCGTTCTGAGAGATTGATGAGGAAGAGACCTGCCTTCATGCCTTGTGGCATGCAGAGAGAGGCAGCCAGCCAAAGGCAAGAACCCAAGCGGAGAGAAAAGATAATTCAGGTCCTGACTCAGCATTGTTCTTGATGACAGTTAAGCTAATGGAAGCTACAAAGCACAGCCAAGAAAATTCTTTGTTTTTCTCCCTTTGCTGAATGAATAGGATGTGGCTGTTTGGGGGTCATCTGAAGTCCCTGCCACAGGAGAACTTTAGCAGCAAGTCCAAGGCACTCTGGTGCCCTTCCTAGCACTACACCCATCAGTCTGCCCAGGTTTAGGGAGCAAATTCTGCCACAGGCACTGAAAAGGGAAGCAAAACTTTACCCTGCCAAGAGAGAAACATTACAAAATAGGACAAGTAGCAAAACTCAATTTTTGTTTTCCATGAGCTTGTGAATATATTTGCATGAAGAAAGGCCTCTCAAAAAAAAAAAAAAAAAGAAAGGCCTCTCTCTGGGCAGTACAAGGATGAGTCATTCAATTAGCATCAGGGCCATCTAAATGATTACAGCGCTAAGTGATTGACTATAGATTCCTAAGTCAAGACAGATGGATTTGGAATCCCTCCTCTGCCACTCACTGGCCAGACCTTGAAAAAAGAGTGGGACCTCAGGCTGTCAGTTGTTGTCAAGTGAGGTCACAGCAACCTTGCTAGAGTCTTGTGAAAATGATATAGAATAATCTAGACTGTGCTTGACCCCGAGCTTGGGATGTGGGAAGGCTCAGTCATTGTGTTTGCAGAAAACGCCTACCAGACAAGCATGGTGGAGCACACCTGTATTCGCAGCACTTGGGAGGCTGAGGCAAGAGGACTGATGTGAGTTTGTGACCAGCCTGGGCTACGAAAGTGAGCTCAAGGCCAGCCTAAACTGCACAGCGAGACCCTGTCTCAAAAAGACCAAAAATGAAGAAGAAGAAGAAGAAGAAGAAGAAGAAGAAGAAGAAGAAGAAGAAGAAGAAGAAGAAGAAGAAGAGGAAGAGGAAGAGGAAGAGGAAGAGGAAGAGGAAGAGGAAGAGGAAGAGGAAGAGGAAGAGGAAGAGGAAGAGGAAGAGGAAGAGGAAGAGGAAGAGGAAGAGGAAGAAGAAGAAGAAGAAGAAGAAGAAGAAGAAGAAGAAGAAGAAGAAGAAGAAGAAGAAGAAGAAGAAGAAGAGCCCTACCCAAGGCCATAATAATAATACAACTTTCTGGGTTTTTTTATTTTAGTTCAGCATGTGAAGGGTGGGGATGGGAACTGAGGGACTGAACCCAGGGCCTTTGCATTAAGGTACATACTCAACCTTTGTCAAAAAGATTTTTTTTTTTCATTTTGAAACAGGGTCCTGCTAAATTTTTAAGTTGCTCAGGCTGATTGTGAATTTGAGATCCTTCTGCCTTATTCTCCAGAGTGCTAGAATTACAAGTGTGCACTACTTCATCCCCAGCTCTACTTCTTGGTTTTACAACTGCTGCTGGACCTCCTTCATCCCAGATACGAAGCCCCAGAGCCAGCCACCAGACCAGCCTCTGCCTAGAACCCAGAGCCCCAACCATTGCCGCAGTCTCTCTCCATCCTTTCAGCACTAACAGCTTAGGCTATGGAGAGCGGTAGAAACTGTCAGAGAAATCGTGCCGCAAATGTATATTTTGATGAGAATATCTTCTAAGATAGACAGAAGATAGGTGGAATCTGTATACAGTGAGACACTTACAAAGTCCTTTTCTTTTTAATTTTATTTCTATGGATATTTGACCAGCAGAAAAAGACTCTATGAGATCAATTTTAGGGACTTTGCAGAGAATTCTTTTTGATCTTATACCCTGGCAGGAAGATGAAGGAAAAGAAGGCAAGACTGGAAACAAGTTTTGTTTTGTTTTTTAATCTATGTATTTGGCACAGGGTCTTGCTGCACAGGTCAGACCCATAGTGATCCTCCTGTTTCAGCCTCCCCAGTGCTGAGATCACAAGTGTGTGCCACCATACCCAATTTCAGGGACTGCATAGCATGTGGTACCAGGGATCAAACCTAGGGCTTTGCACTTGCCAGGCAGGCACTTAGACTGCTAAGCCATCTCCCCAGGCCCTGGAAACAAGTTCTTGTGGAACTACAGGGCTGAATGCCAGGGAAGAAAGCCTTAGCCTCAATGCCTTCTTTCTTCTCCACTTGCTATGTGAGCTAAAGCAAGTTAACTAACTTCTCTCAAGCCTGTCTGAAAGATGGGGGCAATTCTAGCTTATGGGGTTAACAGAAAAACTATCAAAACTCAATGCATACATGGAACCCAGCATGCATTAACACTGAATGAATGACATTCTCTTCCTCCCTTACAAATCCATCCTAAAATGAATTAGCAACGTGTTGAAAGCTTACAAATTTTTTTTCATGATGATTTGCCTTAGAAGAAATGGTACATATATACAACAGTGAAATTTCCAGGCTTCAGTTTCAAACTTATGTGTCATTTGCTACCTGTGTTACCTCGAACTTGCCTAGAAAACCTCAAGTGTAAACTAAAATGCTCACAGTAAGTCTTTCAAAGGGGTAAAAGATGAGGCTCTGAAATGTTTGGTGTGACCCCTAACAGCCCCAAAATGTTGGCTATTTATTTGGGGTTCGTTTCTGTTTTTCTAAGGATTATTCATACAATCATCTCCTATCTTTCAATTTCTGCTGTAAGTCACAGTTATGAATTCTGCATTTCAGAGTGTGGTACACTTCTAATGCAATAATTTAATCCATAGAAAATGTAGACAAAAAGAATATGGAAATGTTTATTTAGATAAAGCTAAGAAACTGACATGAAAATAATAAAGGCAAACAGATTCTTCATTTTAAAAGCATGAATCAGTCTAAGATAGCTCAAAGGGTCCACCTGCAGACTAAAATGTAGAAATCATGAACATATCCAGGGAAAAACTGCCTTTCAGTCTCTCAGCTCTTCCAGTCTAAAAAGCTCCTGGAAGCCCAGTTAAGTAGGAGCAGGGAGGAAATTAACATTTCTCTAGCACTTTCTGTGTGTCAAAGACATACTTATATCCTCTTGCTTAAATTAATAAGCATACTACAGTAACTGAAATGCATACTATGGTAACACTGTGGTTTGGGCTTTGCTACTGTTATTTTTTGTGCTTACTTTTTAGATACTTCATTGAATGTTGAACAGGCATTCACTCGTGGAGTCCTCTCAATAACGTTTGGAAGTAGAATTTATCACTTGTTAAAAAATTGAGCCAGGTGTGGTAGCTCACACCTGTAATCCAGCACTGGGGACAGCAAGACAGGAAGGTCACTGGGAGTTTGAGATCAGCCTGAGCTACAAAGTGAGCTCAAGGCCAGCCTGAACTGTATGGCGAACATGTCTCAAAAAGACAATAATAATAATAATAATTATTATTATTATTATTATTATTATTATTTAAATTAAAAAATAAAATAAATAAAAATAAAAAGGGAGAGCTGGGAAGATAGCTCAGCAGCCTAAACACCTGCCTGGCAAGCACAAGAGTCAGAGTTCAATCCTCAGTACCACATGCCATGCCAGTCCCAGGCCTAGCTGGCCACTACAACCAGGTATGGTAGTACATGCTTATAATCCCAGTACTGGGAAGGCTGAAACAGGAGCATCACTATGAGTCCGAGTTGTGAAACAAGACCTTGTACCAAATAAATAAATCAATATTTAAAGGGACTGAGGTACAGAGACATTAAGTAAAGTTGTCCTGGGTTGCACCACTAATAGGTGGTAAGGGAAGAATATAAACTCTGGAACTAAATTACGCAATCTTGTGAGCAGTGCACTGATCCTGGTGTAAAGCTACAAAATCACTAAAGTGACTAACTTGTGAAGTGTCCACAAGTTAGCTATTTTAGATTGCTATAGCAACCATAATAAATTTTTTTTTTTCTTGTTTCAGAACCTTTTTTTGTTTATTTATTTATGTTTATGACCGGTTCAGCCTGCCCTGAGGGCAGGGCTGGCGCAGCATGTGGTGCCAGGGATCGAACTGTGGTCCCTGTAGCCGCCCAAGCTTTCCTAAGCAGGCGCTTTAGACCACTGAGCCCTCCTGCTAGGCCCACCATCATAAATTTGGAGTGGCTTGTTTTGGTGAAGGTTGTAGGTATTAGTAATGATTTTAGCCGGGAGTAATGATTTTTATTATGGTTGTTGCTGTTGCTTGGATGGGTAAAGCATTCACATGGTCCAAAATTCAAAGGCATCCAATAGAGGCTCTTCATTCCTACCAGAGCCAGGTAGCCTCTTGTCCCTGCCACTGTGGCATTATAAGATTCTTGGGTAGCTTTAGAGATTTCTTATGCATAGAAAAGCAGATGACCTCTCGACTTTAATGCCATCTTAGAAACCTCTGCACCCTGAGAGCCATGTGGAGGAAGAAGCCAATGTGCAGACTGAAGCGTAAAAGAAGAAAGATGAGACAGAGGTCCAAGTAAAATAGTCTGTGCACCTATGGAGGCCAAAGGAAGAGAAAGAAAGAATGCTGGAGGCTGACAAGGCTGGTACAAGTTTTGGACTGCGTGCTGCCTAGAACGTCTCAATGGATTAGAACTGCACTGCCATCTGATCGCCAAGACCACCACAAAAGAGACCCACCAGGTTCAAACCAAGCAGTCTCCTGGTTTTTTGCCCTGGACTTGTGGCATTCTGGACTACTTCTGTTCTTGCTTTTGTCTGAGTGGAAAGCTGTACAATAAATCATCTCTTCTGTGTTAAAAAAAAAAAAAGGAAAAAGGAAAAGAAAAGGAAAGGAAAAGAAAAGACAAAACCAGATGAACATGCACTGGTGAGGAAACCTGCTCTGTGGAGTCATGTATTTACCTGCTTTGATCTGTCTGGGGGCCCAGTAACTGCAGACCATTCTGTGTCCTTACATGGAGATTCTCCTTACTTCTCACGAGAGCTGCCAAGCGGCCCATTGTGTAATCTGTCCTCCACTGGACAGGTAGGTTGTCTCCAGATTTTATCTGCCCCAAACAATGCAGCAGGGAATAGCTTGGCCTATAGATCTTTTTTTGTCTTTTTCATATTTGAGAGTAGATCTGATAACACCTTAGAAGTGGGATTGTCAAATTCAGCAGTATGTGTGCTCAATATAGATAGTATTGCCTTCTTCCCCTCTACCGAGATTATTGAAATCTTAAAATATATAATCCCTGTCACTCTTATTTACAAGTGTCTAGAGCTATCTAAAGGTTCCTAACATTCCAGCTGCTTAACTGCATAACCGGAGATGCTGATGCTCATAAAAGGGCAACTTCAATGATAATTTATAATTTCAAATTTTTATTTTCACCAAAAAGGCTTTTCACAGTGATTTGCTATTTAACAAAAAGTTTAAATGCGAAAACCACAACTTTATATTAATGAACTCTTCCTTTGTCTCATTCATCTGTTAGGGTTCTGGACAGATGCCACTCCAGTTGTGGGAACAAAGATGCAAAGGCCTCCCAGGTTGAGTACCTCATCTGTGCCCCCACACCTGCCTCTGCCTACGATCACACTTACAAGGAAAGCATGGAGAGGCACAGCTCAGTGCACCTGAGCCTGGCCCTGAGTTGGAAGCCCCCAGGACATTTTCACAGCCAGCTCGGGTGATGCAGCTGACACAAAACTTTAAGGCCTGAACCTAAGGAAAGGACAGACTGTGTGTGTCAGCTTGTCTTTATGAAAGTCTCTCTCTCCCTCTCTGTCTCTTTCTGTCTCTTTCTGTGTCTCTCTCTCAATCTGTCTCTCTGTCTCTCTCCATCTCTCTCTGTCTCTGTGTCTCTCTCCATCTATGTCTCTCTCTGTCTCTCCATCTCTCTGTCTCTCTGTCTGTCTCCATCTGTCTCTCTGTCTCTCTCCATCTCTCTGTCTCTGTCTCTCTCTCCATCTCTCTGTCTCTATCTGTCTCTCTGTCTCTGTCTCCTCTCTCTGTCTCTATCTCTCTGTCTCTCTCTGTCTCTGTCTCTGTCTCTGCTTCTGTTTCTCTGTCTCTCTCCATCTGTCTCTCTCACCTCTCTCTGTCTCTCCGTCTCTCTGTCTCTGTCCATCTCTGTCTCCATCTCTGCCTCTCCTCTCTCTCCTCTCTCTGTCTGTCTCTCCCCTCCCTCCATGCCTTCCTCAGCTTTTGTTACCTTGCAGGCACCATGAACTTTTTCCCCCTCTACCCCCCCTGCCCCCCCATAACCCCTTGCTTGGAGTCAGCTGACTCTGGACTGAAACATCTACACACTGTGAGCCAGATAAACTTTTCCTCCTTTAAAACAAGACAAAAACAGAAAGAGCAAATCAGGGGGATGATCCTAAGGCCACCAGCACCCTGAGCCCTGATGCTACTACCTCTTTAAACACAGGAAGTCAGATGATGGCCCAGATAGAAGGGCTCAGCCCAGCCCAGCAGCGCTCAGCTGCATTAGATTTAGATGCCGCTGGCTCGCAAGCACGCCTCACTCACCCTGTGAGCTGTGTGGGTCAGCTGCGCTTTGCTTCCCACCCAGGAGCCTTAGGTTCCAAATTAGACTAGAGATGGAGCTGATCTAGGTGGGCCTGGCCTGTGGAGTGAGAAACAAAGATGGCCTTTTATACTCCCAAGGGAAGAGCTCAATGACAGGCCCTGGGGAGGGGCAGCGGCAGAGGAAGCGACAATCAGGACAATCAGCCCGCCCCCTTATCGCAGGCATCTTATCTGTGCCTGCACAGAGGAAGGACCACAAAGGGGACAGGGGAGGGGAGGGGATATTAAAATGCCCTGGGTGGAGAAGGTTCATGTCTAATCCCCAGCAGCCCCAAGAGCCCAGCTCCAGCGATAAAGGGATCCAGCAGTAATCCAACCTTTCAACAAAGAGATTTAATATCCTAAGGGGTGAGATCTACTTGGCCATGCAGAGCCTTTGACTGATTGAATCCAACCAGGTCTTTTATAGACAGAATAAGTGACTTCAAACTCAGCTTGGGTTTCTAGGACTGATAACATTTTGTGAGAGCGCTTGAATGAGGCGATTTCTTTTCTAGCCTGATTATATGAGATTTTCATATCTTAAAGATACAGTTTATTAAATAATTCTGCACACTTTGTGGCCAACCTAAAGACAATTAAAAATCTAGATGCCTTGCAATTTACAAATCATTTCCCTTCATTGCTATGTAGTATGGTGACACCTAGCGGCAGAAACAAAGATAGCAGCCAAGCAATAGTCTGAAGAATAGACTGCAGGGCCTCTGCCTTGAAGGTTATGGAAACTGCACCTTCGCATGGACAGGTGCCACCAGCCAGTTCCGATCTAAAAGTGTTTTCATCTTTTCTGGCATTGCTGACACCACGTGAAGCCTTGTCCTTTAAAATTTTGGTGACCTAAGTAGGAAGAAGAGGTGGGACATTAACAAATCCAATTCTACAGACTGGGCATGGTGGTGCGTGCCTGTAATCCCAGCTCTTGGGAGGCTGTAAACAGGTGGATCACTACGAGTCCAATCTAGTAGTGAGACCCTGAACACCTTGTAGACCCTTCCCTGACATTGTGAAATCTGAAAAGGCTCCAATGCCCCCAAATTTTTCCTTCCTCACAGGTCTTAGTGCCGAGGTTATCAGCACTTTGTACCTTATACCTTTGGAATCTGAAAAGTTCTTGGTGCCCTTCATATTATCTACTACATGCAAATGACCTTGGTATGGGGAATACTCCATGCCTTGCCCACAGCCTGACAAAGGAAGGTGGATTCAAGCTGAGAGCAAATGACTAGTAAGGACTTTGAAAGGGAATTAGGTACCAGATTGAACTAGGTGATGCCCAGAGTTTCTCAGGTGCTCACAGCATCTAGCTGATCTCTAGACCCTGCTGACACAGTTGAGGGGAGGCGGATACAGCCTGGAGAAGGAAGAGGTGGAACTGAAATGAGAGGAATCCTGGGCAGCCCTGTGGCCCCACAACCGCACTGCTTTACACGCAGCTCTTCTGACAACCAATGCAGTGTCTTTCATATATATATATATATATATATATATATATATATATATATATATATATTTTATTGATTTCAGTGAGAAAGAAATAGCAATGAGACAGTTTTAAAATGGGTTAGCAAGATGGTTACAATAATTAATATATTGCATATTGTTGTCTTCATAGAAGTTATTCAGAGTACAAGATGCAGACATGATATCTTGTCTAAGGACTATTAGTAGCAATCTTTTTTCTTATTGAACTAAGAGAAAGTAGCTGTATATCTATCCTATTTCTTTTCATTACAAAATGGTCCTTCCTTCACTTATATCCCCCTTACTTGTTCTGTTTTGTCAGAGATGGGTGTTCCACTGCCATTCAAACATCGTAGGTGCATGCATTCATCAAAATAACCCCATATAGTTCAATAGTCCTTAACAGTAGTGGGTTGTCAGCAGAACTGCTCATGTCTTTGCCAGTTGTCACTTGTCACTCGCTGACACTGGCTGGGTGTCCTACAATTTGATTCAATGCCAACCCCTTCTACTGGACTTAGCATCCCATCCACACTTGAACCCCCGTGATCCTCCTGTCTCAGCCTCCTCAGTGCTGGGATTAAGGCTGCACTCAGTCTCAGTGACCAGGACGGCATGCCTAGGGGTTCTGGTATCAGCACAGTATGTACTACTGGGCATCAAACCCAGATCCTTGTGCTTGCCAGGCAGGCACTTAGACCACTGAGCTACCTCCCCAGCCTTCTGCAGCCTGTCTTCAATTGGAAGTCACCACCGGTACTTCTACCACTAACACTAGTTGGTCCTATGATTGTTTCATGTTTCATAATTTGCTAGGATGACTTACAGAACCTTACAGCTTACAGAAAATGTTCTACTTACTATTCCTGGTTTGTTTTAAAATATATGATAAGGGACACTACCAGGTCAGGTGTAAAGGTCTTCAAGGAGAGGTTCTATCCTGGAGACAGCAAAGCAGCTTCTTTTGGGGTAGGAGCAGGGGAACAAAAAGTTTTGTGGTGAACTAACTGGGAGAGACACATTTGGGAGAAGAGCATATCTAATCACATCCACTAATACAGCAGCACAACCTTTGGCTTCATTTTCTGAAAAGTTAAGGGATTTTAGGACCAAACAACCTAACCTAGGACCTCGTCTTTCCTTATTGTCTACTTACCACATCATGGTGGGCTGTGATCGAGGTGGAAATCTAGCCGAGACCAGGCACAGCAGGGTGGCATTCTCATGTTACACAGAAGTGGACTATTTCCTTAGTTCTTTGCTTTACTCCAATACTTCTCCAAGTAAATGGCCTTCATAAAGAATGTGACACCTATTTTATCAAGATGAATGAATTGTTTTTAGTAAAAGTTAGTTGTTTCTGAAATCAGACATTCTGCTCAGCAAGTCACTTGTCATTATACCCCAAAGATAGTCAACAACCCCCATAAACCTTCCAGACACCACTATAGAATCAGACTGGCTTGGGTCTGTGTCCCTCTCTCAGTCAAAAGCACACTCCCTACAGACAATTGTTATGATAGATATTTGCTACCCCTTGCCCCAAAGCTCCGTGAGAGTAGTTTATTTCCTTGCCTACTGAGGTCAGACTAGTCCCATAACTTGCTTTATTTAGTCAATGGGATTTTGGCAGACAAGCCAAGTGAAGATTTGAAATGTAATTCCAGGCTTGGGCTTTGCTTTTCAGTCTCTGTCATGGCTATGGGAAGGGCATTCCCTGGGTACTAAATGCCCCCTTTAGCCAGAGCCTCACAACGAACATACAGGGAATAGACCTGAGACTGAGCTGTAGTGAGAATCCAAACCTTGCTGGACACAGAGCTTCAAAGAACCAAGCTTGATGTTGTTAGGTCCAAACCTACACAGTCAACCAGGCCAGGAATTCTGTCGTGAGTGGATTTATTGGGGGCATCAAGCAGGCTGGCTGTCTAGCAGACCAAGACAGCAGCGAACAAAGGAGGGCAGGAGACTATAGGATCCTTTCAGGGAGGGTGATCATAGGCTGGAACAGCCAGGTAACAAGGTGGGGGGGGTGCTAGAACAGCTCTGGGCGAGCTAATCTTGGCAGGGCTACCTGGTCTGTGGGGGAACTTCAATGTTAACAAAGGAGTTTCCATGGTTGCCTGTCCAGGTCAAAGTGGATCTATTGGGTGATTTGGGGTTTGGCTCTGCAGGGAGTCCAGGGGCAGAGAGTTTGGGGGCAGAATGCCTGGGAAACTTTGAATTCTGACCTATCAGATGTGATCCAGATGTTGTTGGAGATAACGAAGAGTTCCAACCAGTTATCCCCTTCTGTCCCCTTCTCTTCCCTTCACCCCCCTACTTCACCAGATTCAGGGGTCTCACTGTGTAGCTGTGTTGCTCAGGGTAACCCCAACTTCCTGCATTCCAGCAATCTCAGCTCAGCCAATAAGTAGCTGCACCTATAGGCACCTGCTAAGGCCTGGCTCTTAAAGCACTTATTATAACTCTTTTCAGGGAGGATAATAGGCTTCAAATTTAAAAAAAAAAAAAAAAAAAAAAAAGAATTTAAACAGATAAACAAAAAACAAATTTTAAAAATGGTATAAAGTTCTAAGGATGGGGTGTAGCCAAGTGGCAGCATGGTGAGTCCTAGGTTCAGTCCCCAGCACAATAGGGGGGGTAAGGGGAGAAACATCTGAATGGTTTTAAAAAAAAAATCATTGAAACATTCACGTACATAGTTAAACTGCTGAAAGTCAAGAATAGAGAAAAATCTCTTAAAAGACAAACCAAGATTTATAATCATTGATTTCTCACCAAACAGTGGAGATTAAAAGGAACAGAACATCACTAAAGGACATGAGAAAAAACCGTTAACCCAGAATTGTACATACAGGGAAAACATCCTCCAGAAGGAAGGAAACAAAATTAAGGACACTTTGGGTCAGATAAATGAAACTTTAAGAAAATCCATTGCTAATAAACCTATACTACAAGCAGTGCTAAAGGAAATTCTTCGGGCAAAGGTGAAACAATGCCACATCAAAACTAGCATTCAGAAGGAATAAGTAGTAGCTCAGCAGATTAAAGCACCTGCAAGCAGGTGCAGGGGCCAGGAGTTTGATCCCAGGGCCTGCCATTCAGGCCACACCCCTGGGGCGTGCCGAGACAGGGGCGTGCTGAGACAGCAATTGAGGCTGGGTGTGGTGGCACATGCCTGTAATCCCAGCTCTTGGGAGGCTGTAAACAGGCAGATCTAATGAAGATTATATCAGCATTCTAAACTACATTCAAATAGTAATTTTCTAAAGAGAAAGAAAGACCTGAAGAACAGCAACAAACAAATCCAAGGTGACAGACTTAAATCTAACTACAACAGAAATTATATTAACTGTTAATAATCCAAGTCTGCACTGTCTGAAGTGGTAAACATCTACCAAATGGGCTACTTAATTGTATTTATTTATTTACTTATTTACTTATTTATTTATTTGGCTTTTTGAGACAGGGTCTCGCTATGCAGTTCAGGCTGGCCTTGAGCTCACTTTTGTAGCCCAGGCTAGTCTCGAACTCACACTGATCCTCCTGCCTCAACCTCCCAAGTGCTGGGATTACAGGCATGCACCACCACACCCAGCTGGGCTACTTAATTTTAAAATAGATAAAACCAAAAGTTAAGGCTTAATTTCTTAGAGGCTAGGAGATAGCTCAGTTGCATAAGTGCCTGTCTGATAAATACAAGGTCCTGAGTGAAATCTCTGGTACCAAAAAAAAAATAATAATAATAAATAAATAAGTTCTTCAGCCACATTAGCTATTTAGTTCAACAGTTAAATGTCAGTTGGGGTTGGTGGAGCACACCTGTAATTCCATGACTCAGGAGGCTGAGAAAGGAGGATCATGGTGAACTTGAGGTCAGCCTGAACTACATAGTGAGTTCAAGGCCAACTGAACTACTTGAGACCATGTCTCACAAAAACAAAACAAAACAAAAAATATATAGTTACATGTGTCTAATGGCTGTCATACTGCACATGTAGCATATTTCTAATGCTGCAGAAAGTCCTATTAGCCAGTGTTGGCCTAAATAGTCTAATTAAAAGACACAGTTAATGGAAATAGAAATGCAACTCCTAGCTATACACTATCTAAAAAAAAAAAACTTGAAATATAAAGATACAGATAAGTTGAAAGCACATTAGTAGAAAAAAATATATACCATGCAATGTAAGTACTAGGAGGCTACAATAGCTAGGTTAATATTAGATAAAATACTTTGAGAAAATAGGATTATAAGATAAAAATAATGTTTTATAAAAGCAAAAAAATTAATTTATGAGGATGGCATGATCATAAATAGGTATGTACCTAGGAATAGAACTTTGATAATCACAAAGCTAAAATAACAGAATTAAAGGAGAAAATATATGATTCCGCAACCATAACTAAAGAATTTAACAACCCAGTCTCAGTAGCTGATAGAACAAAGGAACACCAAAGCCAATCGAATAGAATAGACTATCGTTCCAATACAATTTCCATCTTGACTCCACTGATATTTACAGAGTATGAAACCAAATAACTGAAGAACACACATTCTTTATAAGTGCATGTGATACCTCCATTAGAACAGAAGAGGGCTGCCAACGTAGCACCACTCAGGCCCCAGCACTGACACACACACACACACACACACACACACACACACACACACACAGAGAGAGAGTCACAAAAAAAGATTCAACAAACTTAAAAGAATTCAAGTAATGTGAAATTTGTTCTCTGCAGTGGAATTAAATCAGAAATCACCAACAAAAGTCAGGCAGGCAACACATGCCTGTAATGACAGCACTCTAGGAAGCTGAGGAAGGAGGACCACTAGCTCAACCCAGGCTGGGCCATTTAAGAGATGTTGCAGGAACCTGCTTCAAAATAAAAAAGGGTCTGGGGATGGAACTCTGGCTGAGTACTCTGGGTTAAATCCCCAATACTCCAGCCAAAACAAGGATGAAGAAGGAGATGGAAAGGGAAAAGTGGGGGAGAAAAGGAAGAGGAGAACAAGAGAAAGGAGGAGGAGAAAGGAAATGAACAATATAAAACCTTTAAAACATTGAAATCTTTAAAAACTAAACATTGTTGATGGCACACATCTGAAAATGCTCACAGGGAAATTACTCACGCTACAAAACAATAGTGATCTTAATATCAAAGATTCCAGTTTACGTAGCAAAGAAAAAAAAAGAATAAGCAGAAAAAAAAAAAAAAAACATGTAGAGAAGAGCTGAAATAATTGAAAACCACAAGTAATAGATTAATAAGGAAAAAATACAGTTGCGGAGGACTGACACCTGGTGGTCAATTTGTTAACACCCGGCTGGCTGAAGTGACCCAGCCTGGTGCTGGGTGTGGGAGGCCCAGCTGAGGATTGCTCCTGGCAGCGTAAGAGGCAGAATTGGAGAAGGAAAAGAGAAACTGGTGAGAGCTGCGGGGAAGTTGTGGGAGGCCGCTGGTTTTCCTGGAGGAGCTGGCCGCGCAGCCTTTCCGATGAACTGGGCTGCTCTGTCCTTCCAGGAGCATGGGACCTTACTTCGCAGAGAACAGCTACAGTTCACTTAGGGGGATGCCCTTCTCCTCAAAGCATGGCTTCCTGGCTTTGGAGGGGAAGATAGTGCCCTACTCTGTCGCCTGGGGAAGGCTTGTCATGGCGGCTTTCCTGAAGGGAACACCGCTGTTCTCGCCCATGGAGGGGCTTTAGACCTCAGTGTCACTGAGGGTGGCTGTGGTACTTTTGGGGGAGCTCTGGTTCTTACTTTGAGCACTGCTTCCTGGCTAAATTGTAGGTCACCAGCCCTCATCCCTCTGGTGCAGGCCTAGCTTCCACTACCCACTGACCTTGGAGCCTTTCCAGCCCAGAAAGATGAAACAGGCCTGCATGAGGCATTATTGTGCTCTCCAGGTGTATTCACAGGAGGAGAGGGGGCAATTGAGGCGAGGGGGGCACTGTCATGGGCTTGACTGATGTCAAGTTCATCAGAAAGCAGGACACTATCATGCATGGGATCCTTGAGTCTTTCTTTCATCTTTAGTAGGTGGACAGATACTATGCACTTTTTCTGTGGCTCTTCAGGTAACAATTACAAAATAATTCTATAAATTATATGTCCTATGTTATTCCCCTTATAAACCCAGAACTATAACAATAGTTATCTGAAAAGATCAATAAAATGGGTGTTATGGTTTGTGTCTAGTTGTCCCCCCAAAGCCTCATGCAGTCATGGGGCAAGGACTTCTAAAGCTTGAGATTAACATCTGACCCACTGGGATTATGGGTGATCTACTGGGATCATAGGTCTTAGTACTGCTGGGATTAAGGGTGTGAGTGATACACCCAGCCTGGGGCTGATAGCCTCAGTGTAATATAAGAGAAGCCGAGAGAGAGACTCTCTCTGTTGCCATTGTTGCTGTTCCGCCACCATGAACTACTGCTCTCTGCCATGTGCCTCTCTGCCTTGGAGCCAGCTGAGCATGGACTGAAACCTCCAATAACTGTGAGCTAAATAACCCTTTCCTTCCTTCATTTTGGGTGTCGGGTATCAACAAGACAATAGGTAAACTGATGGTCAGACTAATAAAAAAAAAAAAAAATGCAAGTTACCAGAATCAGAAATAGAATACATTAAAAGGATAATAAGAAAATGTTATAAATATATATTAATTTGACAATGAAATAGTAAAATTCCTTGAAAGAACATAATGTGATCAAAAGTATAATAAAGTACAATATAATAGTCAAGCATGGTAGTGGATTACATGTCTGTAATCCCAGTTCTCAGGAGGCTGAGGCAAGAGGATTTCTCTGAGTTCAAGGCCAGTATAAGCTATAAAGTGAATTCAAGGCCAGCTTGAACTATACAGTGAAACCTTGTCTCAAAAAAAGGACAATTTTTAATAATAATAACAAAAAAAATCAAGGTTTAGTGGAGAATAGACTTTATCTTTAAAAAAAAAAAAAAAAGACAATTTAACAAATGTCAATGGCTCTATCTTAAAGTACTTGAGTATATTATCAAAACTTTTCCCATAAGGAAAATGCCAGAGTTAGACTGTCTCACTTACAAATTGTTTGAAATATTTGTTAAAAAATAATACATGAGAACATTACATAAATAACACAAGCCAGAAGCAGGAGCACATAACTGTGGTCCCAGCTGTACAGGAGACCAAAGCAGGAAGTTCATTTGAGCCTCAGAGTTAAAAGTGTAGCCAAGTCAACCTAGTGAGAACCCACGTCACAAACAATGAAAAAGAAAGAAAGGGGGAAAGGGAAATATTATAAAACCTTTTTAAACACTAGGAGGGGAAAAACTTTCCAAATTATTTCCTTTTTTTTTTTTTTTTTTCAGTACCAGGGACCAAACTCAGGGCTTTGCACTTACCAGGCTGATGCATCCAAATTATTTCTTGAGAACACCAATCTACATAAAATATACCTGTATGTCACATCATCTAACACACACAATGGCCCCCTTTATCCACAAGATAAATTCACAACACCCAGGAGATCCCTGAAACCACAGATAGTGCCAAATCCTAATATTTGTGTGCATATGTATATTTCTGTGCCTAAATTTACAAATTAAAATTTACCATATGCCACAATGACTATTAAAAAATTATAATATACTGTAATGAAAATTACACAACAGGAAAATTAGAATTTGCTGTAATAACTTGTGCAGTTGTTCTCTCTCAGTGTATCTTGCCATACCGTGCTCATCCTTCTAGGGATAATGAAGCAGTAAGATATTCACACACGGGAGCTGAAGCAAGGTGAGTGGCCAGGTGCATAGCAGGCAACGTGACCACAACTTCTGCAGTTTGGCATTCAGTACCAAAACCAACGCACAGATTTTTCATTCCTTCTTCACAGTTCCAAGGATAGTTTTTTGTTCTTACCATAGCTCTTAGTAATCTTTTTTAGAATTTTTTATTTTTATTTATTTTTTTCTTGTTTCAGAACCTTTGTTTATTCACTCATTTCTATGGCTGGCTCAGCCCGCCCCCAGGGCAGGGCTGGCGCAGCATGTGGTGCCGAGGATCGAACCGCGGTTCCTGAAGCCGCCCAAGCTTTCCCAAGCAGGCGCTTTAGACCGCTGAGCCATCCCGCCGGGCCCCCAGTAATCTTGAGATATGATTTTTTTTTTCTTTTTTATGTATTTGGTACAGAGTCTCACTACACAGCTCGGACTCATAGTGATCCTCCTGTTTTCAGCCTCCCCAGTGCTGGGATTACAGATGTGTGCCACCATGCCCAGTCTCAGTCTCCAGCTTAATGCACCTGGGCATGGGGCCAGCACAGCATGTGGTACCAGGATGAAACCCTGGTCCCTGCACCTGCCTAAGTAGGCACTTAGTCCGCTGAGCATCTCCCCTGCCATGGTTTTACTTTTCTTAATAAATCAAGAACTTTTACCTTTTCGCCCAAGGAAGCACTTTCTGGCTCCAATGTTCTTATAGTTTAGGACTATGATTAAGATAGGAGTGATTTGCCACAAACTCTGTAGTACTTCAGCAGTGGATCTAAATAAATACCCACTGAGGAGAAATGACTTTTGAATAGGGAGCAGGTAGAGGCACAGTATGGATAGGATGAATCGTACTGAGGTGGGATGAGCTGGGACAGCCCAGCGATTTCATCACAATGCTCAGTTGTGCAACTCCTACAGAAGAATTTCATCTATGTCATACACAATCACTACATTGTCACAATAGCATAAGGCCATCCAGGGTAGCTATTTGGGAAAGGACTATAGCCAACAGTGTCATCAGCTAGTGTGAGTCCTTGCTGCATGACAATGGAAATGAAAACTGAACCCCAAGTTGGCAAGAAAGAAGTCTTTAATTGGAAAATAAAAGAAAATGGTAAGTTTCAGGCATTAACAAAGATCAAGCTGAGGTAAGGTAGAAGACATAGAGACAGGTAGAAAGAAGACAGGTCAATCATAACTTTATAATTTACCATTAAGAAAACTGCAACTTAGGACACAATCACGTTAGCCAACATTTTCCATATCCCTGTTTCATATCTTTGCTCCTCAGGTTTGTTTGTTCTCCAGGGCCTGTTTATATTCTTGGAGCTTATTTGTATATTTCTTCCAGGCCCAACATAACCAAATCCCTTAAATGTATTACTATAAGTCCATAGATTTGCCTAATTAATAAGACAAGGGGCAGCAATCTCACCTAAAAATGAAGAAGCAAACTCAAAGGCCTCAGAGAATGTTTTCAGGTAAAACACCTAAAGACAGATACACACACACACACAATCACATACCCCAAACCCAGACCACAGTACACACCTCTCTTAAAGACCCCAACTATTTTCTCTGAGCATACACTTCTTTAACCGTGCAAATAAAATCTATCTATGCCTCTCAGTGATGCACCCCAAAATTCTTTCTCTGGGATGATAGTCGCAATGAGTTGACACCTCCAGCTCTTCTGTGGTAGAGGGCAGGGAGGTCCTGGTCAGTGACAAACCTGGTCCCTTAAAAATAAGGAAAGGACTCCAGCTGGAGTGGGGTGCATTCTGAAGAAACACATCAGACCAGCCTATTTATAAATAAACAGGTCAAATTTTATAGATTTTCTCCGGTGGGCTTGAGTCTGCTTGTTCATTATCTCCGTTCTGCTTCTGCAAGATGGCTGTGGGAAGACTGGGCATGGTGGCATGTGCCTGTAATTCCAGCACTTGGGAGGCTGAAAATTGGAGGACCACTATAAATCCAATCTATGTAGTGAGACCTTATAGACCCTGTGCTAAATATATTAAAAAAAAAAAAAAAAAAAAAAAAAAGATGGTTCTGGGAGATTGTTTCAGGGCAAATCAGTCTCTATGACACCATTGTTTTGTTGTTTTTCATTTGTTTTTGTTTTGTACTGAGAATGAAAAAGAAAAAAAAAAAAAAAAGGAACTCAGGGCCTTGCACTTGCCAGGGAGACGCTATGCTGCTGAGCTATCTCCCCAGCCCTGACATCACTGTTTGGGAAAGTCTCAACCTTGTAGCCCTACTGGAAGCCAAGGAGATCATAAGTTTAAGACAATGGAGACCTCCAAAAAGTAGCTGAAGGTCCCTATAAATCTATCTTGGGTCCTTGGCCTTGAAGGAGGATGCAACAGGTTATGTAAATTCAGGATTAATTAACTTTGCATTGCCAGCTTTTGCACAGACACCCCGAAAGGTTACCATACAGCAATGTGAAAGGATCTGACACAAAATTTTAAGACCACACGGAGAAATAATGAAGGTAGAGATGCCAAATATTATCAAGTTTTCAGGTACTCACTGGGCAACTGCAGGCCTTCTAGGTCCCTGATACAACAACAGGTATATATTATTAAAAGAACACATTAATTATATTATCTCACCTTCTAGCATAGATCAGTAATTGGTGTTTATAATGATAAAAACTGTCAACAAGATTAAATGACAGATACACTGTACTGTTTCCATCCCCACAAGGCATGATAGATCATTTTTAAAGATTTCAAATAAAAGCTCTGACCCTTAAGCATTAGTTATCAGCTATGAGAATTTATTATATGGGAGCCAGCTTGATCTACTTCACAATATTCTATACAGTAATACTAATTCTTTGTGTTTCCTTTTTCCCCTCCCTTCCTACCTCCTACACTCCCTCCCTCTTCTCCCCTCCCTCACATTCTTCTTCCTCTTTCTTCTCCTCCTCTTCTTCTCTTCTCCTCTTCCTCCTCTTCCTTTTTCTTCTCTCCTCTGCCTCCTCCCTCTCTCTCTCTCTCTCTCTCTCTCTCTCTCTCTCTCTCTCTCTCTCTGGTACTAAACCCTGAGTTCTCATACTCATACATATCACAGTTCTCTATGTTTTTTCTTCTTTGAGACAGGATCATGCTATACAGTTTAGGATGGCCTTGAACTCATTTTGTAGCCTAGGCTAGTCTTGAACTTGCAACAATCCTCCTGCCTCAGCCTCCAGAGTGCTAGCATTGCTGGTATGTGCCAGCATGTCCAGCCCACTGATTATTTTTGTGATATCTTGACATTTCATTTCTTCTAGCTTAGGATATGATCTTTAAGTCAAAATTCCAAATGTCAGCTTCTTCTGTAGTCAGATAATAGGACAGTGTGACCAGCAGATTTATTTCCAGCTTTCATAATGATCTCAACAGGCCTGAAAGGATTTGCCACCTCCCATCACCTTATCCTCACAAATATAGAGCCTCACTGAGTTTATTTAGGGAGGCAGAAGGCTCAGCTACACCAAAATATCTCAGAGGCCCAATTTCACCGAGGAAGGAAGAGACTTGAAATTTTCTACCTTGACTGACCAACGAGTCTTGCAATCAGCAGGAACCAGCTGGTAAGTTCTTCGTATTCTTCTCTGAGGAACATATTAAAATATGGGCTGTGTCTTAATTAATAATCACCCAGTGATTCCACAGTCTGGAAGCTGGGAGGTTTCTCTTTATCTATGCAAATGATTATACAGAGGATGAAATATAAAACCAGGGCTTCCAAAACTAAATGACTCCACAGCCAATCTTCCAGGCAGGCGATTAAAATTCAGCAGACTACACAGGCTGCCCCTCTACAGGTGGGTTTCTAAGCAGGCATTCTATTTGTGAGCTGCGCGCTCTAGCTTTTCAAGTTCTGGAAGGGTTGATGACATCCATTTCCTTTCAGATAAAGCAGTTTCCAATCTAGCTGCATTCAGCAAACTACAAATGAAGATACTGAGAGAAAGAGGCCTTTCAGACCTCAGCGATGATGCAGGTGGTTCTGCGGCTGCGAGCGACGCAGTACAAATGCTCTGAAGCCTTTGATGGGTCCTAAGTAGAGGGACATCAAAAAGGAGCTTCTTTTTCAGTGCGACATAGGAAAGTAAAAATCCTAGTGAAGAACAGCACATCAGAGGACTCGTTTCAAGTAATGGGAAGAAATGAGGCAAGTGCGGCATTTATTCCTTCATTCCATGAAATTAGAATTCCATTAAGAAAAGGACATAGAAATAACCTAGAAATTCCTGTGACCTTTTAAAATGGCAAAACAACACAGTCACATTTCTATAACTTTTATAGCTGTACTAGAGAGTTGGTTTGTTCTATTTAAACAAAATCATATGGCTAACAAATTAGTCTTTAGGGCAGTTATAACAAAATATGTACCTAAAAAAGATAAACTTATTGGCAGCTCTTAAGTGGAACCTCAAGGTACTGATGACATTAGGGTAGTTAGTTTCTGCTGAGGGCCATCAGGGAAAAATCTGTTCAAGGCTTCCCTCCTTGACCTATAGATAGATGTCTTCTCCCCAAATCCCTTTATGTTATTTGCCTACATGCACATCTCTGTGTTCAAATGTCTCATTTCACCAGGACAACAGTCCTACTGGGTTAGGGTTCAGCCTAACAATTTCACTGTAAATTAGTAACCTACATAAGGACCCTATCCTCAAATAGAGTCACACACTAAGGTACAGGTGTTAGGACTTGAACATGTGAATTTCTTGGAGGGGATGGATGCAATCTGAATCATAACTTAGAAACTAGTTAAACTCTTATTTGTTTTGCATAATGAAAAGAGTTCTGGAAATGGGTGGTGGGTTGATTTTTGTCTGGCTTCTTTACTTTAGCAAATTTTTAAAGGTTTTGTTTTGCTTTGCTTTAAAAACAGGGCTTCCCAATGTAGTTCAAGCTAGCTCTGAACTGTGTAGTCCCAGCTGGCCTTGAATTTATAGCGAGCCTCCTGTGTTAGCCTCCTGAATGCTGGGATTTCAGGGGCATGTCATCACCCCAAGCTTAAGGTTCATTCTTTCTTATTTATTTATTTATTTATGTTCTTTTTTTTGCAGTACCAGGGATTGAACTCAAGACCTTGCCATGCCAGGCAAGTGCTTATGCTACTGAGCTATCTCCCTGGCCCTTAACATTCATTCTTGTAGCATTTCATTCCGTGTGTGTGTGTGTGTGTGTGTGTGTGTGTGTGTGTGTGAGAGAGAGAGAGAGAGAGAGAGAGAGAGGATTGAATGTAAGGCCTTGCACTAAGTCACATTCCCAAATCTTTGTTTTTATTTTTGAGACAGATTCTAAGTCACTACATTGCTCAAGATGGGCTTGGACTTGATCTCCTGCCTCAGCCTCCCAGGGTGCTAGGATTACAGGTGTGTGCCACAACAGCCAGCTTTTGTCTCTCCTTATTGACACATTCCATCATATGGGTAGATCATATTATTTATCTATTCACTGGGTGAATAAAATTTAGGTTATTTCTAGTTTGAGACATGTATATATATATGTATATATATATATATGTATATATATATGTATATATATATGTATATATATATGTATATATATATATGTATATATATATGTATATATATATATGTATATATATATATACCATAAATATTCATGTACAAGTTTTTGTATAGACTGTTATTTTGCTTTGCTTTTTCTTTTTGAGATAGGGTCTCACTATGCAGCTCAGGCTGGTCTTGAACCTACAGTGATCTTCCTGTCACAGCCTTCCAATGCTGAGTATATAGACATATTTTTAAATAATTTAGTAGTAGAATCTCTGGATCATGCACTAACTCTGTTAAACTGTTTGAGAAGCTACCAAATTGTTTTTCAAAATTTACGTACCACTTCTACAACCCCACAAGCAGTATAATGAAGACTCCAACTTCTCTATATTATTGCCAATACTTGTTATTGTCTACCTTCGTATGACAGACTCCCTATTCAGTGAGAAGTGATACTTACCATTGTGAATTTGACTTGTATTTCCCTAATAACTAAAGGCAATGAATACCTTTTCATGCATTTATTAGCCATTAATCTATCATTTGGCCATTTTAAATTGAATTCTTTATCTTTTTTAGTTTCTCACCTATTCTAAATATTTCTCAGTTTGTTTGTTTTTTTTACTACAAAAGGGCATTGGACTTTGTCAAATGTATTTTCTGTAATCATTAATATGACCATGTGGTTTTTGTCTTTAAACCATTAAAGTTACATAGCACATTGATTTTTTTTTTCCAAATGTTAAATTAAACTTGCATTCCTGAGATATATCCCAATTAGTCATGGTGTGTAATCCTTGTTATATATTGCTGGGTTAAGCTTGTATTTTTCACTAAAGCAGGATTTTTGGATATGGGTACTACTGATCTTATAAAATGAACACATAAATTTTCTTTTTTGGAATAAGTTTTTGAGGGATTGACAGCAATTATTTACATGTATCACAAAATCCATTAATAAGCCCATCTGGGTTTGGGCTTCCATTTACAGGAAGATTTTATTATTATTTCAATCTCTTTTGTAAATACATATAGATTCTCTATTTCTTTTTGAGTCAATTTTGGCAGTTTTATTTCTAGAAATTTGTTTATTTCACCTAGATTATCTAGGTTGTTGACCTACAATTATTTAGTTTTCCTTTATAATACTTATTTCTGTAAGATCAATAATGTCTTTTTTTCATTCCTTAGTCATACAAATCTTTACTACTATTTTTCTTCATTAGCTTAACTAAAAGTTTATGAATTTTGTTAATCTTTTCAAAGAACTAATTTAAGGTTGTATTTTTTATTGCTTTCCTATTGTTTATTTCATTTCCAAGCTTATATTTATTTTTTATTATTGATTTCAAATTTCTTTATTGTTATGGCCTGTGTCGAATTGCCCCCCCCCCAAAGCCTCAAGCAGTCATGGGGTGGACTTCTAGACTTTGTGATTTGTTAATGATCCACTGGGATTATGGGTGTGAGTGCTGCACCCAGCCTGGGGCGGATAGCCTCAATGCAACACAGGGAGACAGGCTTGCTCTCTGTAGCTATTGTTCCTGCTGCTCTTCCCTTTTGCTCTTGCTGTTTTGCTGCCTTTCACCACCATGACCATGAACTGCTGCCCTCTGCCATGTGCCAGTCAGCCACCTGAGTCTGGACTGAAACCTCCAGTAACTGTGAGCTAAATAAAACTTTCCCTCCTTGCTGGGCGTGGTGGCTCACGCCTGTAATCCCAGCACTTGGGAGGCTGAGGCAGGAGGATCGCTGGGAGTTCGAGACCAGCCTGGGCTACAAAAGTGAGCTCAAAGCCAGCCTGAACTGCACAGTGAGACCCTGTCTCAAAAAGACAAAAAAAAACAAAAAAAAACAACAAAAAAAAAACTTTCCCTCCTTCATTGTGAGTGTCGGGTATTTGTCTCAGCAATGACAGAAGAGTAACTGAGGCATTTATTACAAGCATTAGAAAGTGCAGATTTCTCTCTAGCATTGCTTTCACTGAGTGGTATGTGCTTGGATATGGGTCTCTTTGTTTTTATCTTACATGGAGTTGTTTAGGGTCTTGGATGCAGAAATTAATGTTTCATCAATTCTGGAGAGTCGGGGGCCACTATTTCTTCAAATATAATCTCTAGTTCTTTTTCTCCTCTTGTCATTCCCGTTACACATAACCTCAATGGTGTTTCACAGGCCCCTAAAAAAGTCTCAAAATTTCTATTCTTATTTCCTCCTCCTCCTCCTCTTCCTCCAGTTCCTTCTTCCCTCTTCTTATCTCTTTTCCTCCCCCTCCTCTTTCCTCCTTCCTTCATGTTGTTCTGCAGCAATGAACATTTACTCAGTGCCACAGTTCTGGTTGGAAGTTCGTGTGCAGCATGGCTAAGCGCCTGAAGGCCCTCTTGCTGCTTCACAGGCCCGCTTTCTCTTTCTTTCTTCATGTTGCGATGAGAGACGGCTCATTTTTCTGTTGCTTCTCAACTTCAATAATCTCAACGAATGCAGTTTATGGGATCTTCTGCATGCCCAAGTGTGTTACCTAGCCATGCTAGTGAGCTTTCTCTTTTTCTGTATTCTTGTCATAATTTCCATTTGATTCTCTTTTTAACAATTCCTCTATGGATATTTCTATTTGTCAAGATATCATAGTCATACTTACACTCTTCATCTTCTAGGCACTCCCTTGTTTTCAAAAGGTATTGTTGTATGTTTTCAGTCAGTGCCAAAAGAAACCATGAAAAGACCTGATGAAGTACCTCAGAGGACAGAGATTTGTCCCTTAGTGACCAAAGAACCCCAAAAGCAACTCAGTTCTATTTCAGGCTAGTGAAAGTGATCTCATGCATAATCACTTTAGTAAAGGAGGCCCATGAGCACAATCTTTATTGACTTCGACCTTTTCCTTATTACTAGGCTCCTACAGATGTTAACCATTAACATTCCAAGCAAGGGCAGAACCAAAGAACAGAGAGCCCAAAGGTGAGCCCAATATCTATCAACCTGGAGGCCTAGCTTTCCTGGACTCTCTGGATTCGCCTATCCCAGCTTTCTGGGATTTTCAGTAACAGACCACAGCTGTCCCTGGGCTTTGTTCATTGCTCTCCATTTGAGAGGGTAATTAGACTACAAGTATTTAAAATAGTTGCTTTATATCCTTAGGAGCCTTTAGCACCTCCTATGCCTGGGTTTCCTCAAAAACTTTTT
>PVJA010027062.1:0-28974 GCA_004027025.1 Myocastor coypus | reverse complement strand
GCCATCTTGCCAGTTCCTCCCTGCTGACCCTGCTGCTGGGAACCCTGCCTTCTGCCTTCTCTCTTCCCCGCCCCTCTCCCAACAGACTTATACGGACTTGCAGGGCCTTGTGCTAAAACCAAAAGCAGGTAGCTGTGCAGTATGCAAACCATGACAAGTCTTGGATGCACGTGTGGACCATACGAGAGACAGGAGCACTTCCGGACAACTAGAGGATTTCACCTCTGTGTGCTTTTCTACAGTTTACATACTTCCTCTAGCAGCACAGGAGGTCCTCGCCTCAATTTCCCTGCGAGCTCTTCTCCCACCCTGCAGCAAGAGAGTCAGCAGCCTGTCGTCTTCACACAGCCTCCACCTATCTCCACCTGTTACTACAGGCATCACCATCACAGCGGGTTGGAATTAGCTTTGTGTAAGACACGAGTCCCTTGAAGGTAGGAGCTTGGCTTGCCTCTCCACTCACCCATCCTCATCTTCAGAGCCTGTGCCTGACACAAAGCGACCCTCAGCAAATGACTTACAGAACCAAAGTAGATCTGTGTGCCCAGGGGTACAGATGACATGATCCTCCTAAGGAGAGAGAGTTCATCCATTTCAACTTTTTCATCTGTGGAATCACTGCAGAGATGAGAAAACTGAGGCCCAGGGAAGTCTAGAGATTTTCTCAAATCACACAGCAAGTGAGTGGTCCAACCAAGTAGAAATCTGTGTTGTTTAACTGTTAATGTGTTCTATTTTTCCAGAGAAGAGTGTAGAGAGAAAAGATGGGGTGGTTAAAAATCATCAAAAGAGTCAATATTTATTGAGCACTTTCATGTGCCAAATCAATCAATGCCTGGACTTTTCTTGTGCACTATCTCATTTAAACTACATCATCATTCTCATTTTACTAATGAGAAAATTGTGGGGCATAGAGACTAGGGGACTCTTCTGAGGTTTCATGCCTGGTCCAGCCCATTCTATCCTTGGCCCAAAGATGGCCTATGATCCTCTGTGTTCACAGTAACTAGTGAAAATGAAGAGCCAGAGCTGGCAACATGAAAGCGCTGCCTTCCCACAGAGTGGCAGCTCCTAGGCTGGGTTAGGCTTAGGGCAAAGAAAGTCAGACCTAGGGATAGCAAGAGAGAAAAATGATGTTACACTAACCCGCTTGGCACAGAGTCTCATTTTATCTGACAAGATTACAGCTCAGCCATATCTCAAGGGCTTCTACCCTTGGTCCACAGTGTTTTGCTTTCCCGTGTCTCCCCTAAAGCCCCAGGAGGGGCTGAGAGGGCCTGGTCCCCCCACACAGCACATCTGCCCAGGAGCATGGCCCCTCTGCTCTTCTGCCTCTCATTTCTGTGCTGAACCCATGGCTCCTTTCTTTGTTCTCTGCCTTGCTCTTCATCCTGGTCTGAGCAGCCACCGCATCTCCCCTCCAGACACCCAAGCTCAGCACCTTTGATGCAGCTCCCAGGCCCTCCTTTCTTTGGCTGAAATGACCCTCTCTTTTCATGCCTGTCATTGGGAGCTCAGGATTCCAACAGGCCTTCTCATCTCCTCTTCAAATCCTTACCATTTAGGAATCTTTGCGATTCAGGATGATGGCCATAACACAAGCATGTCTGACCTTTTCTACAATAAAGTCACTCCAATTTTACTAAGGTTTCTGAGAAAGAAAAATGCCCCCAGAGATATTTCTTAGCACAAAGACCATTTTTTCTGTACTTAGGGACGTTTTCAGATCCTTGTGTCCTAGATAGAGCAGTCCCTATCTAACAAGGGAGTGTGGCATACCAGCAACGTAATAGAGCTGGTTCTAAGCCCAGTTCTGCTATTTCCAGCTATGTGGCCTTGACCTTCAAAAGAAGTGGCTTCTCTGGGTTGTAATTTCCCCCTCCAAACAAGGAGGACACTTGTGGCTGCTGTGCAGGGCACACAGGCCTGAAGATAATGCCTGGTTCACGGCAGGTATTGAAGACAAGCCACTGGGTATATTCTTACTCCTAGCAAGCCCTGACTTACATGTAGGGCACTACTTTATGTTCACAGGGCATCTTTGCCTCTGCTTTCTAACACAGACCCATCTGATTTCAGTAACAAGAATTCAGAATATATCCTAGCAAATTCAAGGATAAGGGGTTTATTTCAGGGTAAGAGATAGCTCACAGAATCTCCACCAACTTGAAGAAAGCCAATCTAACTGGCATCCCGAAGAATGGCAGAATTGGAGAAACCAAAAGACTGACGCCTCTTACTTCCCTTATGACTGCTAGATCCCTACCCACACAGCCCCTGCCATGATCAGAGAACCACTGTGGACAGGGAGCACTAGCCTCTGGCAGCCTCCAGGACTGCCTCCAAGGCTACATCCTCCCTGCCGGCTGTGTTCTTCAGCCATGGTGGATGTCCTGTGGACTCGTGTTTCTAGTATGCGCAAAGCTGGGGCTTACTCTGTTGCCCAAACTCAACTCTATGGCTGTTGCTCTCCACGGAAACATGGAAAGATGGCTTTTGACTCGAAGACCTCCCTCATCCTACCTATGCAAGTGTTTGGCTGGAGATAGAGCTCAGCCACAGGGGAGTCTGGGAAATTCCATCTGCCCCTTCTAACTCAGTAGTGCAGAAGATACCCAACATAAGGCACAGTGGTTCTAAACACTGATCTTCCATTTCTAGAACAGCCTGACAAGGGCCTTCAGCAACGCTGGGTACAGTTCCTTGTACAAAGGTGATCAAAGTATACACTGCATGTTTGATTTTTTTTTAAAAGGTGATACAATAAGAGAATTGTAGTTATTAACATCAATGCCTCTAAGCAGTTGGGATGCATTGACTAGTCAAAGGGGTCCCAGGAGACTGGAAGAACGGATACAGTGCATCTGCTACAGCAGTTAAAAGTCCCCAAATTCCCAGGGGAAAAAGAAAAAAAAAAAAACTGAGATGCAATGTCAGTTGTGTGACCTTGAGTGAGTTATTTAATCTCTAGAAGCTTCAGCTGCCAAATCTGAAAATGAGGGAAATAATACTCTCTCTTAGGATCCTTGCGAGCATCCAGTGAGCTGACAAGAAGGGCTCAGCCCAGCCAGCGCAGCCAGTACTATTCTAGTTGCTTGAAGTTATTATTAATAACTACACTACTATAATTATTATAAGCAATTATGGTGGCAATAAAAGCGGACCATCCCAAGAATGGAGCTGTATACATCTGCTATTCATTGCTTACATTCCAAGGGAACTAGGTGTCTTGCTTATGTCTCAACAACAAAAGTAGAGTCGCCCAACGAGCAGCAGCATTTTACTCACAGGGTGGCTGCGCATGCGTGCACAAAACCAGAAACAATTATGGTGCACTTGGCAAATTGCAGCTTTGCCCTCTTTGCAAGAGATGTGTTTTATTTATACTTCCTCCCTTGCGGCTTGTTGATTGATCACATTCCCTGTTCAATATTGAAAGGTGAGCCACTCAGGTGAGCTGGGGTTTCCTTCAGGGGCTGACGCAGGAGGGCTTGGGAAGGAAATTTCCTTCTGCTCTTGGAAGTGCAGTGGTCCTCTGATGACCCTACGGGGCAGATCCCAGGGCTCCAGCCCAGCCCCTCTGCAGAGTGCCCCTGCTTCAGGATCGCTAGCGAATCAGAGCAGCGCCTCAGCTGGAGACTTGATCTTTCCTTGTCGTCTTCTCCCGTTTCAGAATAAAGTTAGCCCACATATATTTAGAATATTGAATTCGCAGAAGGCTTTGGAAGCTGGATACGGGCCAGGGAGATCCCAGGAATTCTATTTCTTATAATTTGGAGGACATAACCTAGAGTGTGGGTTTATACTCAGATCAATGATCAGTGAAAGATGGTCATATAAGCATTACTCATAATAGCAAGAGCCGAAAGAAAATGCTAACAATTTAAGTCTAGAGATGATAGCCCCAGGCTGTGACATACTATGTAGACTATAAAGAAAAAGTCTCCTCTACACACTTAGCGTTAAAAATATAGATCAATACGATTCATGGGTTTCCTATAAAGGCGAAGTTCTTCTGTATCCCCCCATGACCGTTTGTATTAGTAGTTTTAATAACAGAAGTTTGAGGTCTATTTTAGGAAGCCTAGTGAGTTATTAGCATTTTAATACACAATTCTCTTCATAATAAGTTAATATTCTTCAATAAATCTTCAATATATTGATGGCTTAAAAGATAGCAACCTGAATTTCCTAGCAGAACATCTACAGTTTCTCATTAAGCAAAATAGAAAAAAAATTACCCATGAGAAACTCCACACTTTGGCTACATTTTCATTTCTTATCATAATCTTCATGCACAGTATTTTTTTTTTTCTTGTAGAAAAAAAAAAAAAAAAGGAGATTTACCTTCATCAGGGGGCAGAATAAGAAAAGGAAAGGAGGCACCGGGCTACTTCTTGTCCCTAGGAACAATCCATGAGATCTATTGCGATAGCGTGCAAGGTACCCTTTACCCACATGTCCTCACCAATGGGCAGTTGTCACGTCCTTACCTGCCACACCCTGAGTACCTCCCCTGCTGCCATCAACACTCAGCCCATTCTATTCCTTAATAAAAGAATGCTTGGAATAAACAGGGAAGGACTCCTACCCCCAAAATTTCACCATTAAATTTCATCTTTATATATGAGCAATCAAATTCCATTTAAAATTTGCTTCCCAGACATATGTATTCTTTCATTTGGAAGTTAATTGTTATAAGCATCATGTATACAAATGACAACAGTGTTGCATGAACCCATGTGCGCACACACTTCAAGAAATGCTGCTAAGAAAACTGTTAAATGTTGGCTTTTACGGAGTGAGTTTACACTAGATTTTATCCTTTAGTATTCATTTTTTTGGTGCCAGGATTCAAACTCAGGACTTTATGCTTGCCAGGCAGGTGTTGTGCCAGAGCCAAATCCTAGGCCTATACTAGATTTTAAAATTCTGCTTGTTTTGGTTTGGTTCCTTATGCTCCACACTACTTCCTGATTTTTCTACAGTGAATATGCCTTTGTCCTATGATGTGACATATCAAAGGCAATAACTGTCTTATCTAAATTTATGTTACCAATTACAGAAGAAGTTATATTTACTTTAAAAAGTATAATGCCCAAAATAAAACTTTAGAGTAACATATCGAACATGGTCAATTGGCAGAAGAAAAACATTGCCAGCTTCCATGTACTGTATCCAGACAGCTAAGAATTTATCATTGGTCATACAATAAACTAAAATACCCTGAGAGCATAAGTTTGTCCAATTTATGTTTTAAATTTTCAATTTATAAAATAGTTTCCCTTGCTCATTTTAAAGTTCCATTATATAAAACAAAGGCATTTGCACATTTTGAAACCCTCAGGAGATATAATTTAGCATCTCTGGAAAACATAATATTTAATTATCATAGCATGAGGTATTTTAATGGCACATTCCAGCATTGTGATGGAGAGCTGATTTCTGAGAGGCAAATTAAGTGATATTTCCACTCACGTGCCTTACTTAAATACAAACTACATGCATAATTATACTTGATCCCATTGCCACTGAAAATTTTTTTAAAAAATGAGAATACAAAGATACTCATGGCGGTTTGCCCTTAGAAATGATAGCCACCAAAAAAAGTGAAAATGATCAAGTCCCCTCAAATTGTTCATGCACCCCTAAAAAGTTTTGGAGCTATTTGCTAGCTAATATTGATCACAGGACTCAAAACTTAGCCTTCTGATTATCACAGCCACTTTAGATAAGCGTATAGTCAAGGGAGAAAGATGGTATCATTTTTATTATTTACCTTTAAAGATAAAGCTTGCATTTGTGTTTAATCTTTACTCAACTCTGAATTTGTTTTCCTCCCCCAAAGTAATGGATGGACCTTCTTATTTTGCATTACCTATTGGCTCTATAAGGTGTCAGGAGTATTTTTTACAGGGGCAATGCAGGCAGGCATCCTAAAGGAGCTACGAGAGGCAGCATCTTCCCTGGGCAAGCCTGTCTTTGTACTGAATGAGCAGTAATCAAGCACAGCAGTCATCAGAACATCCTGGCTCTTCCTCCTGTGAGCACTCCATAGAAATGACCTTCCCTGTCTCCGCTCCAGTTGAGTTGGCTCTACAACTGTTACTGGCCAGCCATGTGTGTACAAAATGTTGAGGTTTGGGAAGCTAAGGCATGGGATGAGGCACCCCAAATGCTTCTCTTGTAAGGCAGATGGCAGCAGCATATGTCAAGGCCAAGTCTTCATCAGTCTCCATCCTAAGGTGACCCCAATGAGCACAGAAGGCTTTTGTCTATCATCATTTGAGAAATGGGCTTTTGTCAGGTGAAGCCACTGTGACTTGGAGACTACTTAGTACTGCTGCTTAACCAACTTATACTGAGTTCATGGAAGGAAGCTAAAGGGAAAGATACTCTTGGAGTTCTTCAAAGGCCATTTATGTTCCTGTATTAGCACTTACTAGAGCAACAGATTTAAGACAGATATATAGACATATATATTATATTAAATATGCACATTATGTGTATATATATATATATATATATATATATTATATTAAATAGAATACATGTGTACATGAATTTACAAGGTAGGCTTTCAAAGGCTAACTGCAGAATGTGGTGCAGAAGACAGCAGAGGACTATCTGTGTTAGGGATCCGAAGGACACAGGGAAAGGTCACCAGAAAGCCCCATGTAGTCAGGGTCAGGAAGCTGAAGCGTCTGCATTGGAAGGTAAAGAGTCCGTGTTGCAAGCCAGGAGACCAATGTGCTGGTGAAGACCGGAACCCCCCTGAAGAAATAGAAGTTGCCCTTACTTTTTCTTCCTTTTCTTACCACACTCAGGCTATAAGCCTACTGCTCCATGCCACTTACACCAAGGTGGGTCTTCCATTTTCAGTGAATACACTAGCCACTCCCACAGCCATGCTAAGCTAATTAGTTGGCTGATCGTTACTGAAGTTTGACTCAACCACTAATTATCACAGCTCCTGTGGAAACACTTGCTCCTCAATTGATAAGCTACAACTAAGCCTGATGTACTCCTTAGGAGAAGTACAAATCAACCTAAAAATGTGTTCCAGTTTCTGTGTTACATTTGAAACTTTTTCATTAAAAGTATAAATTTAATGGCTTAACTGTAAGTCCATATTTATTATGTTCCTTAGATGAATTTATGAATACTTGGGAACTCTAGCAGGAGTTATTTATATGTTGGGGTTTTCATATTGATTTGTAAAGCACAAATACAAGTACATTCTGGTATTGCCTGGATGGCAAAGTTAGCCAAGCCAATGCCAAGGCCTGAGCTTGCATTTGTGTTTACAGCTCTGTGAGCAGTAACGGGTGATACTCTGTCACGGGTGAGTGAAAAAAAGAGAACCAAATTGAATAAAATACTAACTAATGTACTGCATTTGGGCCAAAGGTGCTACAAAAAACCAAGATGGAGTTTTAAAATATTCTATTGATCCATGTGTACAGTCCATAACATTGACCACCTTGTTTTCTGTTATTATTTTTTTTTTAGGAATTTTTTATTTTATTTTTTTTCTTGTTGCAGAACTTTTGTTTATTTATTTATTTTTATGGCCGGCTCAGCCCGCCCTGAGGGCAGGGCTGGTGCAGCATGTGGTGCCGGGGATTGAACCGCGGTCCCTGCAGTTGCCCAAGCTTTCCTAAACAGGTGCTTTAGACCACTGAGCCATCCTGCCGGGCTTGTTATTATTATTAGTGTATTTATGCATTTAGTACAGGGCCTCACTATGCAGCTTGGACTCATAGTGATCTTCCTGCTTTCAGCCTCTCTAGTGCTGGAATTATAGGCGTGCACCAGCACACTTGGACTCAGTGGCTCAGCCTGCCCAGGGGTGGGGACAGCCAGGTTTGTGGTGCCAGTGTGTGGTGCCCACCCAGCAAAATAATCTACAATTCAAGCAGAAAGAGGAAGGGCAGGGGAGATGGCTTCGCAGACGGAGCGGCTGCACAGGCAAGTGCAGGGACTAGGATTTGATCCCCAGTACCACATGATGTGCCTGCCCTGCCCGCAGGCATGCTGGGCCAGCCACAGAGACCAGGTGTGGTGGTGCAGGCCTGTAATCTGCACACTGGGGAGGCTAAAAACACGAGGCTCACTAGGAATCCAAGCTGCACTGGTAGAAATGAAATGGTAGAAATGTACCAACTACATTTAAAAACTAAATCAGGTATAGATTATTTAGGGTTAGGATTTTGACTAATTTCTCTTTTACTATGATAAATATTCCATCTTATTTCTTCATGGCACCAAGGGCCATCCAGACCTAGAAACGTGCTCAACAAAGCAGAGGCAGGTGCCCAAGAGTGATGTCGGTCCCCCTGGATGTCATGACCGGGTCAGACAGAGAGCCCGAGCGTACACCTGCGGTAGGGTCATGCCTGGGGAGGACCTGAAGCACCAGCTCAGCTCCGTCCTTACGGAAAACGAAACCGGAAGAGAAAGAGCACCAGCGGTGGTGCAGGAGGGGAAGGTTGCTGCTGAAAGTCAGGCAGAGGCAGCAAGGGTGGTGACTGCCGACAATGATGCGACAAAGGTGGAGAAGCTCCTGGGGGTCTGGGGTTTTTAATGGGTTCCAAATCAGTCAGGGTCCCCTATCATGCACCAAACCTTCTGGAGAGAGAAAAAGATGAGTAAGACACTCACTCTGCCCTCACTGTACTTCCAGATCAGGAAATGAGGCAAAAAGAAACGGTACCCATCATAAGAATGGATGACAGAGAAGATAGAGATTACTCCTTCTCGAAAACAACAGTTCTGAGTCTTTTGATTCTTGTGGTTTAAAAGCAGTTTCTATCCAGAAGTTTAGACCTGGGGCCACATTTTAGCACTGGGTAATTCATTCTTTCATTTATTCGTGGACCAGCCAATCATTTTTTTTTTTTAAAGGAATTCAGCAGTGGCTGTTACATTGCATATTATTGTCTTGAAATTAGTGGCTCAGATTACCAGATATAAGCATGTGCAATTGGTAAGAAAAAGTTATTAAAACATTGAAAAGGAAAGAGAAAAAATGTTAGCACTGACTGCTCCTTTCAAGAGACCAGCAGAAAGCAGCACTTTTTTTTCTCACTAGTGCAAGAAGAATCTAAAAGAGTAAACAAAATCTGCAAGGTACAATAAATACTGGGAAAGAGAAATAGATACTGTTCAAACAAAAGGAACAACTGGAATGAGGGAAAGGAGAAGAGGAAGAAAGAAGGAAAGAGAAAAATATTTATGTATATATTCAGGGTAGCTTGGATAATTGCTTGGTGCTAGCTATATAAGCCCCAGGAATAGGCACCCAGTCAAAAAAAAAGGAACCCTATCTTTCAGCTTCCGGAAGTTTCTGGCAGTGCCCTTGATACAGAATGGCTCCTGCCCTCCCCCTGCTCCTTTGTATGCTCAGAAAAGAGTTCTCACACATTCCTCAAATCACATAGTCTTCCTCCGGCATCAGTTTACCACTAAATTATGCCTCTTATCTTCTTACAATAGACAGTCTCTGTACTACTGAGCTTTATATTTTGTCTGTTCAGCGGCTCTGTGTTGGGAATTTCCTACGGCAAAACAAATTGCCTTCATGCATCCATCAAAACTTTACAGATTTTCTGTGAAGGAAGGCCACACACACCATTGAGTAGTCTTAGAAGTATGGGAAGGCAATGCAGCTCGAATATGGAGTGTATCTACCGGCCCTCGTATTCTGGATTTGAAGAGAATTTTTATACAAAACATTTCCCCTTCCACCTTAAATCCATTCATCTCTGTATTTCAAGGCAAAACATTTAATTCATCTGAACCTGATTTGTTTGCTCTTAACTCATCATAATGTTGTTTTGAAGAAGCTCACGTGCAAAAAGCCTTTTCATCAGCTGCTGCAAGAGCTGTTCTCTTTGGGGAAAAAAGAATCTGAGAGTGTTTACCGAGGGTGACAGAACCTCAAAAAAATAATAATAATAATAATCTAAGTGTAGTTCTACAGCCTAGATTCATCATGGATCAAGGAGGTTTGACATTTTCTACCCTTGCTGCTTGTCTTGGAAAAGAATATTGCCCAGAGTCAGCTGCTGGCCTTCCAAGCAGAAGCAGGAGAAAGCCGTTACCTTGCATGGGCTTCCATTGAATGAACCTTACTATTCACTCCAGAGCTGGAATGTGTGTTTGCTGCAGCCAATAAGCACTCCTAATGATGTTATCAACAAAGCCTGCCTTTTAAGCTTTGCTTTTGCCTTTCTTTTCGTGCTGTTTTCTTCTCACTAAAAGGATCAAAGCAATGAGGCCACTTTTTCTCCATTCAATCAGGCAGGAGTTCTTTGAAGTAAATGTGATTTTTTCCTCCTTTTTCTCCTTACGGATGAATCTTTGTCAACAGAGGCTGGCTACAGATTTCCCTAAAACTAGTTCTTTAGCAGATGCACAAGAGGAAGCAAAGCCTGCGGTTGCTTTTTTCCCTTGGATTTCCCCCGTTTTGTTTCCCACTTGATGAGAGCCACCGGGTGGATTTTAATCTGTCCTGTATGGTTGAGAACATCTAAAGACAGCATCATCCATTCATCAAAAATATGTGAAAAAAAGGATACAAGAGTTCAGCTGAACAGAAGATAAATCAAAGATTTTTTTAAATGCATTTGTAGTCACAGCTTAAGGCTGTCTTGCCAAAATAAAAAAATGTATCATAATAATTCCAATAATGATCATTGCAGAAACAAAATGAAGCTGAAAGCTTGTTACTATGGTTCTTGCTTCTATGGAGAATTCAAAATATCTTATAAAAATAATAGGATAGTGAATGAAAAATGATGTGGAAGTCAAGTTGAGCACAATTTATGCGGGAGCCTGTCTGTATGTATAATATAGAGAGCCAGAGACTTTCAGAATAAATATTTCTCCAATGATCAATAAAAATCAGTAAAAACAGGCAATGTATACCAAGGCGCTATACCCAGACTCAGTCACTGACTCAGCATGCCCAGGGGTGGGACCGGGGCACCATGTGGTCCTAGGGACCACTTCTTGAATTGTGTTCATGCGTTATTTCCATTAACTTTTATACAAACCCTACCACGTGTTATCAGTCCCATCTTGCAGAATAGAAAACTGGAGATCAGAATGCCCTTAGTTTACAGATTGAAAGTGACAGAAATCTACTCCAGATCTATTCGATAGCAAATATACACTGTGGCTTATCAGAAACCTGTTGTTTATAATCATCCTGAGCTACGGATTGCTACCCCAAGACGGCAATCACATCTATCCTGGGCAAGCAAACTGCAACAATAATCTGATTGGGACAAAAATTCCCTTCCTCTGTTAGCTAACTCCAAGAGAAATTATTTTATAAAAGTTTTCAAGCATTCCCTCAACACTCCTCTTTGGATAATGGTAGGATAGACATATTTGCCAGTATACTGTCTCCATCAAAAAATTAATAAGGCTGTCAAAACCTATCATACTGTACACCTAAAATGCTGGTATTTTGCTATACATAAATCAGATTTCCAAAAAAGTTCCCTTGAAAATGTAGGTCCTAGAACGTTCAGTGGGAGTTTCTCCCAATACGTTCTCAGGTTCTCCAGCTCCTAGATTTCAAGTCAAATCGTTATTATGTCAAACCATGTCAAATCGCTCTTTGTATGTGTCAGTTCCATACAAATCAATCTTTAAAGTCTTCATGTTTGTGCACTACTGCATAATATGCTCCTCTCCCTGTAGTCACGCCTTTTAAAAATATTTTAATTACTTAACTCATTTGCACTGCTGGGGACAAAGCTCAAGCAAGCTCTCTACCAACTTAGCTACATTTCCAGACCTATACTTCTTCTTTTTTTTCTTTTCTTTTTTTTTTTTTTTTTTTTTTTCAGTACCTGGGATTGAACTCAGGACCCTGTGCTTGCCAAGCAGGTGCTTATTCTATTGAGCCATCTCTCCAGCCCTATACATTCTGATTTGGACAGAATTTTTCTTTGCTAGCAAATGCGCTAGATGAATGGAATTTCTATCACATTTTTTTCCTTTCTTCCATTTTAACCCTTTCTTCCCTTTTTACTGGACTCTGCTAGATGGCATGTCCTAGTCTCCCTCACATTTCTATTCTGCCAAATAGAATGTGAGCAGGAGTGATAGCTATCACTTGAAGGTGGGCACATGAATACAGACTATGCTCCCCATTCACACTCATTCCTGCCTGGAAGTGTAGCACTGCTGGGTCTTTAGCTGTGCATAATACAAGGAAAACCTTGCATCTCTGAATCAGAATGTGGGAAATGACCTGTTCAGCCAGCACCTTTAGAAGATCAAGAACTAAACTTTTACTATTCTCAGAAATGGTCCATCTGTCCATCAACAGATAAATAAAATGTGGTTATTATACATAGTGGAATACTACTCTGCTACAAACAAGGATGAACTCGAGTCACTGGTAGGAAAATAGACACACTTTAGACCCCAATGTTAAAAAAAATAAAATAAATCTTATATACAAACTTAAATGTCACACGGATTCTCTTATATGAGGAAATGCAAACTATGAAGAATAAAATAAAATAAAATAAAAGATAAATAATAGAAAAATAAGAGGCTAGATCTTTTGTAAATGGGAAGAAAATAAAGAGATGGAGAGTGGGGTATACAGAGAAGAGAAAGGAATTTCTTAAAAATTGAGATGTGTTACGTACATGTGCTAGCTCCCCAGACAGAGTGTGATGATTATATGCTGTAAACATGTACTACTAGAAAAACAAGAATTGAAAAATAAGCTCCTGCACTCAAATATGAGGAATTACTATTAGGACCAGTGTTCATTTTACCAATAATCTTTACCTTTCATTCTTTTGACAATACATACTGTTAATTTTCTGCTTCCCTTAGTAGCATGGCTTGTGTCTCAGGGTCCCCCACAAAGCCTCACATGAGCATAGGTGTGGCTTTTTTATCAGAGGCAGCTGGAGCGAGAGCAGGTGGTGCCGGAAAAGGGCCACCGGCTGGTTTGACACAGCCCTGGGTGTGAGTGCTCCCCTCCCTCAGGGCCAGCGCTGAGATAGAATCCAAGGGGGCAACACAAGCTACCATTGCCACAGGTCTCCTGCTGCCTTGCTGCCCTCTGCCCACCCTGAACTGCTTCTCCTCTGTGATGGCCCTCTGCCATCTGCCACCCTGCCTTGGAGCCAGCTGACTACAACCTTAAACCTCTACAAACTGTGAGCTAAATAATCCTTTGCTCTCTGAACGCTGGGTGCCAGGCATTTGGTCTCAGCAATGAAAAAAGCAACTAAGACACTTAGAGACCAGTTTGTTGGATCAAAATTACAACAACAGCTCTTCAAAGAACTGATATTGTGTGTCACTACAACAAATATGCTTCCCATTTGTAGAAGAAACCTGTTACCTGCTGCCCACCACTCATTCCCCTCTTCTTGGAGACAGCTCTCCATATCTCCTTTGGGAAGTCACCCCTCCTCCATATCTAGCCATGCAATTTAGAAGAGGTTGACATCCCCACCAATGTGTGGACCTTGATTGATTTAAGATAATCCCAGCAGCCAACCCTTTGGTGCTTTTGCTACAATGCCTGGCTGGCTGCATAGGCAGAGATGAGACACTGCTGACTCTTTCTAGCCATGAAAATCTCTCTCTTTGAAAGAACCAGCGTAAAAAGCCCCTCTCTAAAGTCTAGAACTCTGCAGCCATCCTACTGCTGCCAATGCTGTGAAGCCTATAGACAAAGAGGATTCTCCATGAGAAAAATCTGAGCAAGTGGAATAAATCACATCACAGGTGCACACCTCGCTACTGGGTCAATCCAATATTGTCTGGTATTGTCTTGACTTTTCAGTGTTATGGGGTTATTACTTTTGTTGTCCAACCAACTGGAATATTTAGTCCTAAATTATTCAACTTTGCCATTTATTCTTTCATTCTGAATTTGGATAACTCAAAAAGGGAATCGGTGCATATGGAACCAGTGCATTTCACACTGAAATGCAACGTGAAAATGTGTATATCATTTTCTGTTTCATTGAAGACCTTTTATCTTCCTCTTACACTTATGAAAGCTGTCGTGCTGAGCCTAAGTAGTGGGACAATCATTCCTGGGATGATAATTGAGCCTCATTGTTGAAGAAGGATTCAAGATAGACCACAGTTGATTGCCAAAGAAATCCATCAATTAATTCACAGGCTTTGTAGGCATTCTTACATCCTGTATGGTGATTCATGCTCTTTATGTAAGGCAGCCTTATAGTTACTTATTCACCTGCATTCCATTTTATTTTTTACATTTTTTTTATTTATGCATGTTGTACAGGGTCTCAATATGCACCTCAGACTCCTAGCGATCCTTCTGTTTTCAGCCTCCCCAGCCCTGGGTGGTGCACACCACACCTGGACTCAGTCACAGGCTCAGTGAGTCCGGGGGTGGGGCTAGTTTGGCGTGCAGTACCAGGGATCGAAACTCAGTCCCTTTGCCTACCTATGCAGGCACTTAATCCACTGAGCTATCCCACTGGCCCTTGCATCCCAGTTTCAAGGGTTGCACAGAAAACAATATGCAGCTCCAGTCTGCATGATGCCTGAACCTTCCAACCTTTCTCTGGCCGATCTGGGGTGGGGGCTGAGTCATACCTCACTCTCCTCTTGATCCTGACCTGCATGAACATTCACTCATTCACTAGCTCTGAAATTGGGTCGATAAGGATTAGCGACTTAGAAAAGTGCCTACAAAGGGAACCTGTGATGCTGAGCATGTCGCCGAACCTGCAGTCACTTGGTTTTGTCTTCACAGCTTCAGATCCAGCAGCGAAAAGCCTTCTGCAAAGACACTTCTTGGCTCACAGGCCCATTCCTAAGCCAACTGCTGTGGCTCAGGGGTGGGAGTGCAGGCTGTCACAGATCAGGCCTTGGTGTTTACTATAGCTGAAATGGATGCTGTTTCCCGCTGACAGGGAATGGACCCTAGATGTCTGTATAAGTCAGGGATATTAAGATCAATCGCCATAATAAGCAATGCTAAATAACCATGGCTTAACAAGTTGCATTTTTCTCTCTTGCAAAGTCAGAGGCAGAGATCTCCTGCTTGGGCAGCTCCTTTGGCAGCCCTCCAGCAGCACTACTCAGGAGTCCAGGCCTCTTTAGGGAATGACACTCTCCACGCCGCATAGTACTATATTCCAAGTTGTCACACGAGGAGCAAAATGAGTGGGGCGAGGCATAACTGCTCTCAGCTGTGTTGGCTGCACAATGACTCATTGCTCTGTCCTCAGATTCATTGGCGAGAACTTAGTCCCATGCCCCCACACAGATGCAAGGAGTCTGGGAAACACAATTCAGCTGTGTGCCTAGGAACACGAAACAGATTTGGAACCACCTGGTCAAGCTCTGCTACAAAGGAAGACCGACTCGGATCTCATGCACAGCTAGAACTGCTCAAAGCTGTAATCAGACAAACACTGAGTGGGAGCCGGAAGTGATCTGCTTCCACCAAGCACCTGAACGGATGGAGACATGAGGAAGATCTTTCCCAATCACCTCCAGTACGGCAATCTATGGACTTTACTAGGTAGCCCAGTCCCTTTCTACACGGACACCACTATGCCCAGCAAGTCGCCAAAGCTTGTTTATGTCAAGTACAGAGTGGGAGAATTGTAGTGGGTTTAACAGTGTGCCCGACTTCAAACACTGGTTCTTTCCAGTTGGGGAAGCAGTTCATCTCTCTGGGTACCACTTCGTGTGCTTGCCTAATGCAAACATTCAAGAAGGATCACATGTGTCCTCTCTTTTCACTGTCTCTTGCCTCAGCATCAGTCATGCCTAGACATTTTTCTGGGGTGACTCATAGTTAACCTTCTGAGGGTTCCAAATATATGCTCCCACTATTTTGTGGTTAGGAGATTAAAACCAAATTATCTCCACAGCAACCTGTACAAACTCTAAGGGGAAATGTCAGTGCCCTTTTGTAGAGGTGAAATAACCACACAGTAAATATTTTACTCCCAGAATACACTTTGCTAGCTCCATCATGATGGCTCCTGCTAAAGCCTGGTGAGCTAAGCTAACAACAGGCAGACAAGCACCTCTCCAGGACTTGACCTGTTTGAGGATGGCCCTCTCTCCTTACGAGGAAGCAGCTCCTCTGATGGAGGTCCTTTGAAAGCTCCTACCTGGTGGGTATCTCTTTGTATGAGACTTCTGTTTGCTGTGTGGAACAGAGCCCTTACCCATATTCTTCAGCATAATACCTTGCCTAAAGCTTTAAGCAAACCATATGACCCAAGCTAATGTCACCCTTTTAAAGGATTCCAAGTTGTTTGTAGGATAAAGCTTTGGCCACTTCCACTCAGGTCAGACCAGGGACCAATTTGGCTTGCAACACCCCTACGAGTCACCCCACTACTGCTCCCTGTAGCCTAATTAGCATCTCAAGAAATGGAGAGCAATGAACAAAGCCCAGGGACATCTGTGGTCTGTTACTGAGAATCCCGGAAAGCTGGGACTCCAGGTGATAGACAGCAGCTTCACCTGTGGGCTCTATGTTTGTTGCTTCCTCCCCTGCTTGGAATGTTAATGGTTAATATCTGTGTGAATCTAGTAATAAGGAAAAGGTGAAAGTTAATAGAGATCATGGTCACGTTCGTGACTATGCACATGGTCCTCCTTTACTAAGGTGATTATGCATAAGATCACGCTCACTCCCTCGTTAGGTTAATTCTTAAGTACTTAATTATTCTTGATGCTACATTCTTTCCCTAAATTCTTTCTTGGTGAGCTTATTACTGGTATATAGGAATGCTATTCATTTTTGTGTGTGGATATAATGACCTGCTGTGCTACTGAATTTGATTATGAATCCTGAGAGTCTCTTGGTGGAATTTTGGGGTGTCTTCTATGTAGAGGCTCATATTATCTCCAAATGAGCAAAATTTGACTTATTTGTTTCCTGTACATAGCCCCTTATTTGTTTCTCTTGCCTGGTTTCCTCTTGATAATGTTTCAATAACTATATTGGATAAATATGGTGATAATAGACTTCCTTGTCTTGTTATTCCTGACTTTAGAGGGAAAGTTTCTAGTATCTCCACATTTAATATGATGCTGGCCATTATTGGCTTATCATAAATGGCTTTTACCAGATTGAGGTAAGGTACTTCTACACCCACCCATTTTATTTAGTTTTTTTTTTTTTTTTTGTAATGAATGTATATTTGACTTTATCAAAAGCAGTTTCTATCAAATGAGATGACCACATGATTTTTGTGTTTCCTTCTGCTTATGTAACATTACATTTACTGATTTGTGTATAGTGAGCCATCTCTACATTCTTGAGATGAATCCAATTTGAACATAATACGTGTTCTATTAGTGATGTGTTACATTCTATTTGCGAGTACCTTGTTGAGGACTTTTGTGTCTGCGTGCACTGCAAAGATGGGTCTCTAGTTCTCTTTTTTAGTTGGATCCTTTGCTGGCACTGTCATTTCATTGTAGGAAATGTCTGATTTTTTTCTTTGATTTCTGTGATCCACTGATTAATCAAGAGTGCATTTTTTTAAATTTCCATGTGCTTACATAAACTCTGTGGTCTCTTTTGCCATTGATCTCTAATTTCATTGCACCATGGTCTGATGACATGCATGGAATAATCTTGATTCCTTTGCACTCAAGCATAATTTATTGGGCAAGCATCTGATCTATTTTGGAGAAAAAGCCCTAGGTGCCTCTGAGAAGAGCGTGCGTCCTGGTGTTGTGTGTGGAACATCTTGCAGATATTTATTAACTCCATTTGTTCAAAAGTCTGTTTAACTCTGCAATCTCTCTGTTGATTTTTGGGGGCCTGGATTATCTATCTATATGTGACGGTAGGGTGTTGAGGTTCCCATTATTATTGTTTTGGTGCTTGTGTAGTTCTACCTTTCCAATAGTGTTTCATTTATGAGGTTGGGCGAACTGGTGTTTGGCTCATATGTTCATAATTATGACCTCTCATGACTGAATTGTGTCCCTAACTAATTCCCTTCGCTGATCAGTTTTGAGTTGAAGTCCACTTTTTCTGAAATGGAGATAGCTTCTCTTTGTTTTAAGCTTCTGGTGTACAGAACATTGTTTTCTATCCTTTGATGTTGAATCTGTGAATTTCTTTTCTGGACTAAATATATTTCCTACTGCATCCCACGGGGCTTTGTTTCTTGATTCAGGCTGTTAATCTGGTCTTCTTATTGGGGAATTGAGCCTTTCACGCTGAGAGTTATTCTGAAAGGTGCTGGTGTAGCCCTCTCATGGTACTGCTTCTCCTTGCTGGTTTCCCTTTCCTCTCAATTGCTCGCCCTGCCTGCTGTATTCATACCACTTACTGGCATTGTTGCTTTCGTGTTCTGTTTCCAGGACATGCTTGATAATTGTGTGGTGTTGGTGTGGTGGGCATGAAGTTCTTGACCTGCCACTTGTCACAAACATGCTTTACCTCTCCATCAATTTTAAAAGATACTTTTGCAGGATAAATAAGCCCAGTCTGAAGTTAGCTTTTAGGGCTTGACTTCCAGCTGTCATGGTTTTTAACATTGGTGTTGAGAAAACTGTTATGATTTTAATAGGTTTTCTTTCTTGTTTTTCTTTTGGGGGGAAGGAATTTTCTATTTATGTTTGCTTTTTACTTTTTTATGAGTGCGTATTTGCCATACATGGTGGTGACATTCATCACAGGGAACTGGCATCTGCACAGAATATATCTTAGTTCCCTTATTCCCATTCACTTCCCCCTTCAGCCCATTTCCCCTCCCCCATTTAAAATGTTTGTTTCCATTTTTTCCACTCATTCTCTATTTTTCCCATTTCCCTTCCTTCTATCCCCTCTCCCCATTCCTCAGTCCCCTTCCTACTTGAATATGTTCTTCCTACTTCCCAATATTGTCCTCTGTTTTGATCCTGGTTACCCTCTGTGTTCCTCACACAAGAGAAACAATGCAATATCTAAATTTGTGTGTCTGATTTATGTCACTTAAAATTATGGTCTTTGGGTACATCCATGTACCTAAAAATGACTCAGGTTTAACCTTCTTTATGACAGAGTAGTACTCCATCCTGTGAAAATCCCACTCTTTCTCTAGCCATTATTCTTTTGATGGGCATCTGGGCTATTTCCAAACTTTAGCTATTACAAATTGTGCTGCTCTAAATATGAGTGGGTAAATATCACTGTAGCATGATGTTTTTAACTCTTTAGGAAGATACCTAGAAGGGGAGCAGTGGGAGTCAAATGAAATCTCTAATTTTAGTTGTTTAAATAAGCCACATATCCAATCCCCAGTTCCAAAAAAAAAAAAAAAAAAAAAAATTACATATTGGTTTCCATTGTGGTTGTAAAATTTACACTCCCACCAACAATGGAGAAGGGCTCCTTTTCCCCCATAGCCTTGCCAGGACTTGTTATTGGCTGATTTCTTGATGATAGCCATTCTTTCTGGAGTGAGAAGGAATCTTAGGGTTGTTTCAATTTGCATTTTTTTAGTGGTCAGTGATGTTGCATGCTTTTTCATTTTTATTGATTTACTGTTTCTGCATCTTTATCTGAGAAGTGTGTATTCATTTCAGATGGTCTAATAGGTGCTCTCTCTCTCTCACTCTCTCTCTCTCTCTCTCTCTCTCTCTGAGGCTGGCCTAGAACTCAGTTCATAGTGCTCTTTCCCAGTCTCCTCCCAAGTGCTGAGGTTACAGGCATGCACCACCATGCCTGGCTGGAGTTTTCTTTTATAAGTGATCCATTACTTTTCTCTAGCAGTTCTTAACATTCTGACCCTATGTTAGCCTCCTGGGATTTTGACTACAGTGTCTTCTATTGGGGTTCTCTTTTGATTGTGGCTATTTGGTATTCTCTTTGCCTCTCTTATCTCTATGTTTAATTCTTTCCCAATATTTGGAATGTTTTCTGCTATTCTTTCTGTCAACAAGTTTATATGCCCTTTGTGCAGTCTTTGGGTTTTTCCCCCCTCATTCCAGTTAATCTTAGAGTAATTTTTGCATCACCTAGCAGATGTTGCATTCATTGTTTACGTTCTTTTTAAAGGCATCTCTGAGTAACTGGCCTTTGAGAGAATCCCTGTCTTCTAACTGATATTCCATCTTTACATTGGTCACTTCTAATACTCATACTTTCAGAACTTTTTTATGTACTTAGTACGGGGTCTACAGGGTCTCACCACACAGATCAGACTCATAGTGATCCTCTTGTTTTCAGCTTCCCAAGCACTGGGATTACAGATGCACGCTACCATACCCAGTCTCAGTCACCATCTCAGTGTGTCCCATGGGTGGGGCCTGCACAGCATGCCAAAGATCAAATCCCAGTCCCTGAGCCTGCCTAAGCAGATGCTTTAGTCTGCTAAACTATCTGGCCAGCCCCATACTTTAAATATAAGTTTTAATCTCCTGCCATTCTGTTTGGAATCTTTTCATGAATTCTTAATTTTTTTGCTAAACTGATCATTCATGTTCTCTATCACTTTGTTTTTCTCAATTAGCTTTTTCTTAGCATCTTCTATAAGCTTTCTGATCATTTTGTTTATTACATCATTATCTATTTAATTATGTCTTCTGTGAGCCTGGTGAGCAGCTTATTGGTCTACTTTTTAATCTCCTCTGTTATTATTTGAAATAACTTGGCTGGGTATCTTTCACTTTCCTCCCACTCAATTCCCCATGGATCAGCTTTATGGGAACTGGAAGTGTGGAGAGGCATCTGTTTGCCCTCGCTTTCTCATATGTGAAATGTTTGTTTTGTGCCTAGGTTTGCAAGGATTTGCAATGGGAAGATTTTGTTGTGAGGATGGAGACCCCTTTAGTCAGTGTCTGTTTTCAGTGATATACTCAGGATCATGGCTACTCTGTCCCAAGATCTGATCATGTCTGTTGATTTGTTAGGGGCAGCTGCAGTGTAATTGGCCCAGCACCAGTGCTCTAGGAATGGACTACGTACTGTTAATGACAGAAAGGTAATTCTGACAATAGTGTACAGAGGAGATCTATTAGTAAAAACAACTATGTGACCCCCAAAATAGTAAGTAAATCAGTAATAATAATGGTATCCAAGACAAACTGTATGTTGGCATATCAGAAGAACCAATAATATTCCACCCTTTACCATAGGAAAGAGAACTATAATTTTAATATAAACACTAATGCAAACCAAATAGCAGCATATAATAAACGTCACTAAATGTAATAAGCACACCTCCACCAACAATAGAAAAGAATTCAGCACTCATAACGTAAAATTCATAAAGTTAGCTCATTTTCTAAAGATCAATGAGGCTTCATGGTTATACTAGTAAAGTATAAGAGGCTGAGTATAAGGGGTTGGGAATAAGAGAAAGAAAGGAGAAAAATTTAACCAGGAGAGAAAGCTGAGACAATGGGCCCTATTATGGGGGAGGATGGTTATAGAATTAGTTAAAGTTAGCAGAAAAGGGCAAGCAAGAAAAAGAAGATAAAAGTAAAGTGGGAGAGAAAAATATGGAGGATGAAAAGATAGGAAAAAAACTAAAAGAAGAAAAGAAAAAAAAGAAGGAAAAGAAAAGAAAAGCAAAAAAGAAAGGAAAATTCCACAAACCCAATAAATTAGTAAAGAAGAAAGAGATAAAGAGGAAAGAAAATGAACAAGGAACTTTAGTCTAAATAAACAAATAAATAATCTTCTGTGGATTTTCACCCCACCCCCAACCCCCATGGCCAGGCGGTCAGCACACCCTGAGGATAGGGATGATGCATGGCATTTTGTGCCAGGGATCAAATTATGGTCCCTGTGCTTGCCTAAGCTTGCCTAGGCAGGTGCTTTACACCACTAAGCTCCCTTCAAAAGATTTTTCACATAAATGATACCAATGTGCAATGCTAAAAATATGCTTGGAATGCCTGCCATGCTGGTGTTTTAGATGTGTAGTGCTTCTAATGTAAACTCAGTTACTGCTATACAATCTCTGAAGTAAATGGCTAACAAAAAAAAAAAAAAAAAAAAAAAAAAAAAAAAAAAAAAAAAAAAAAAAAAAAAAAAAAAAAAAAAAAAAAAAAAAAAAAAAAAAAAAAAAAAAAGGATGTTGATTGCAAGTAAGAGACTAGCAAAATGCCATAGGCTTGACAGGCTATAATTTTGTATATCCTTGGATTTCTAAATGTCTGCATAAAAAATGTGTAACTGCTTTTATCACATTCTATAGATATTTATTAGAATATCAATGATTGATGGAAAATACCAATTTCAAGCTAACTCTAAGATGTCTGATATTCAGAAAGACAGTGATGTTAAGATCAATTACCTATGTTATAGAGTAATAGTATCATGAAGCTTCTCTGCTGGAGGGTTGAGAATGTAAGTTAACAGACCAAAAATTGGAGAAAAAGAAGGACTATGATGATAACCAACATTTTGGCCCTAGCCCTTCAAGGTCAGTGAGGACTCAGGACAAAAGAGAACCTGTGCTATAATATCCTATAACTCAATAGTGTACCAAATTTTCTGGTCAAGATTATGGGACCTCAGAAGAAAGGGATAAATGAAGGATAGTGTGTCTAAGGAGAGTCACCTAGAGAAAAAATGTTCTCTCAGGCCTTCACAGAAAGCAAACTAGTCAAGCAATGGCTGTGACTCATCCTGGTGGCTGACACTGACAACAGTCCTACAAAGCACTGTGCATGGTTCCAAAGTTAATCCTGAGGGGATTTGACCTTAGAAGATACAAAAGATGAATGTTTTGTTATACAGGTCTTGCTTTAGTTTGCCCTTGATCACCCAGCAGAAAAGCTTAATTATGAGGCATAAAACACAGAGCTAGATTAGTATGACAACCTGTAAGAGGCTTAAATCAACAGCCTCCAACATTGCCAGTTTCACCAGTAACCCAATGCAAATAAGGAACACTGGACTATGTATACAACTGCTTCCTCTCAGTTCAGAGAGAAGAAATTTTTTCTTTTTTTTTTCTTTCCTTATCAATATCAATTAGAAAATTTATCATGTCTACACCCTGTGCTCTGTATAACTATTATGAGTACAATAATATGCAATGTGTCAATTATTGCGAATGTACTACTAACATGTTTTGAAACTATCATATTGTTATTTCTTATTAAAAGTAATAAAAATATAGACCACTAAGCTATCTCACCGACCCCTCCACTGTGTTTTCAAATGAGTATTTTCTTTCCAGGACCTACAGCTTTGGAAGCCAGTAAGTGCTAGTTTTTCCCACCAAGCTTTACAGCCTGTGGGTCTGTGAGCTGTAACTGGGTTCCCAAGGACCCTCAACCCTGGGCTGTGGCCATAACTGGGTTCCCAAGGACCCTCAACCCTGGGTTGTGGCCATAGTCCAAGTCAAGGTATGTCATTGCTCACACCGAAGGGTGGGGAAGGCATGCAGACTTCAGAGCTGATTGTGCTGGATATGGGCAGCAGGGCAAGGACTGAAGTTCTTCATGCCAGAGCTTCCAGACCCAGCTCTCTCTATGTACAACACAAGCCTCACCTGGCTTCTCACCATGGCGGGCAAGGGCCTATGGTCTTCCCCACCCACCCTTAAATGTCTCAGTTCTATGTCTGGCCTACCCCTTGTCTGTGGCCATCCCCCCCATGACTGTCTCTCACCCAGTCACTGCGACGGGATCACACCAGGAAAACTGAAGTGTTTTTAGTTGTTCTGAGTTTTAGACTTCAATAACTGACACCTGTACAAAATAGCACCTGTGATTAATCACCCTTTGGCAAGATGGCCATCGCTGTACTCAATCCCTTTTCTTCATTGTTGCCTGCTGTGCGGAAGGAGTCACCTCTAAGCACAACCCTGCACTGTTTCAGCAGCTGACAACACAGCCTTGCAGCCCACACCACAAGCTGAGTCCACCATTTCTTCCCTGGCACTGCCAGCCCCGGTGCTTACCTTGGGTCTGTAGAAGCAGCCTCCCCTTCCTGGGAGCCAGCTAAGCTTCCACACTATTCCATTCTTTTTCTGCACTGTGGTCCAGTTCTCCAACTTCTCGGTAGCTTCTTGTTTTCCTGTCAGTTCCCTCCAACTCCCAGGGATCTACTTCTTCCTTTTCTCTTTGCCAAGTTGTTGCTTCCCAGGTGTCTGGACTGCAGATCTCCCCGAGGCTGAATTCTGCCGCTGATCATTGCTCTCTGTGTTGGAAACTTCTGTTAACTGAGTCTTGGCTAAGCATAGAAGGGGCTGGCCAGGTAGCTCAGCAGACTAAATCACCTGCTTCGGCAAGCGCAGGGACCACAGTTCGATCCCCAGCACCACATGCCTTGCTAGTCTTGCCCCCTGAGATGGCTGAGCTGGCCATAGAGTCCAGGTATGGTGGTGCACACTGTAATCCCAGTGCCAGGGAGGCTGAGAACAGGACTATCACTATGAATCTGAGCTTGGTAGTGAGACCCTGTAATAACCAAATACATTAAAAATATATGTATAGGTTTTCTCTTAAAAGTTGGTCCCAGCCTTTGCCGCAGATCCTGACTAAAGTTCCACCCCACTACTTTAAGCCTCAGGATTAGGGCATTATGATCAGTCTGAAAAAGTCACTAGACAGTTTTTTGAAATTTCATTCCAAAAACTCTGAGAGGTCTCTAGATCTCTATCTTATGCACATGCAGCTTTAGAAACATCGTGGTTTGGTCTCCCTAATGTCAACCTTTATCTTTTCAAGGAGCATCTTTGGTTTCCTTCCGCTGACCTTCAGAGTCTGGTCCATGCACACGTGAGAGTCTGACCTGAAGAGAAACCCATTCTCCTGCAGGTGTCTCTAATAGTCTGACTCCTGCTTTTAAAAGGTAGATCATATGATTACAATGACAGAGACTTCTGTTCATGATCCAGCTGATCGACTATAAGTCAGAACTTATTGAAATAGCATTTAAGGGAACACTTCCCAGCATAGCTCCCCACCCTCCCACAGGCCGCAAGCCTCGATTTGCACCCCAAAATAGCTCTGCACACATACCTCACGACTGCCTCATTCCACTTCCGATCACACCTGCATCTTATTTGTTCCTCATAAGCCATGCAAATATCGGGGACCTTTCTGAGAAGAAGATCTGCTTACATTTCCATTTGGCTGGCCTGTGAGGGCACCATGAACTGAGCTACTCTTCAGCGAACTGACCTCTAATGGAAAAGAACCCCATTTCATCCAGGCTAGGAGGGATGAGCTTAATGCCTGTTCCTGCCTTTGCCTCTCCAGGGCCTGAGACAGCTCATCATGGTGTACAGAACCCTGGGTGGAGAACCAAGAGACTTAGACCCTACCAGAAACCCACTGTGGTGTGACTTTCTGCAAGTCGCCGCCACAGAGGGGAGGTTGGGGGGAGCTTGGCTTCAAACTGACTTGGCCATTGGGCCTTTTCTCTCACCTTTGCCTTACCCCCATATCCAGTACTCTGTGACCTTCTGCCCATGCTAAGATCACAAGGCAGACCCAAAGGGTCCTTTATCTTCTCCTGCCCACCCCCACCTAGCCCACCCCATCTATCTCCACTCTGGTGTCTCTTGTATTTTGACCTCCTACCATTCATCCCGCCACCAGCTGCTTCCCTGCCCAGCAGGTTTCCAAAGCCAGTAGGAGGAGGCTCAAGGTCCAGGCTTGATCTTCCACTTAACAGCCTCCAGCCTTCTGTCCTGCTTTCTGTTCCTTCCATCTGCCGAATTCATGCTCATCATGAGGGTCCCTCCACCTGTCACTGTTCCCAGAGCTTCCCATGACTTTAAGGTCTCAGTTCAAGCATCCCTTTCCTCGAGAAGGCCACTTACAGTCACTGGTTGGCTGGTGCTCCTGCCACGGTATCCTCACAGCATTTATCATTGACTAGCACAAGTCCCCGTCCTGGGCACCTTCTTTGTTTGCCTCCCTTCCCTCCTCCACTCAATCTGCCACCAAAATGTTAAGTTCGGCTCTGGGCCCTGTCTGTCTTAGCCACTGCATATCCTGGCCATGGGGACTGCTTATTATATATTTGTTGAATTACTTAAATAAAGTAATAGTTAAATTTTCCCTTTGATGTTGTATAATAAAAATAGCAGAATGGATCCTTTTTTTCCCCAAAAAAAACCTATTTTAATTGATTCTCACAAAGACATTAGCAGCGTGCCATTCATTTCGCCCCTGGAATTTATTTCTCCAGATTAAATTACTCCTATTCCTCTGAGCTTTCCAGCCAGTCTTACTCCTGTCTTCTTAATCACTTTCCAAGGCCTTCCCTGGAGGTTCTCCAGTTTCTCTTTGTCCTCCAGAGAAGCTGAATAACCTTGTACCTAGCAGGGCCCAGGGTAAACCCACAGCAGAAGCAGGACCCCAATGCTGCACGGCAAAGGGTTTAGGCACGTCACTTCCCAAGCAGGCATAGATTCAGAGGCAGCTACCTCCTTGCTCGGTGACCTTGAGCGAGGCATTTCCTCAGCTCTGCTTTTAAGGTCTCAGTTTAAACGACCTCCTCTGGAGAAGCCCAAGCCGAGAGATTACCCAGCATCCTATGGTGGTATCTTCCTCACAGCATGTACCATTAAGTAGAATGATCCCGGCCTTATGTCCTTCCTACCTCCATCAACACTCTATAGAACAGAGTTGGCAAAAATGGCTCCTACACCCATCTATAGTGGGAGTGTCTCTGCTAAAACCCTTAACACAGGGCCAAGGTGCCCTGAAACATCTCATCAAAAAGGAAATACAATAGCCACCTTCAAAACAAAGAAGCCAGGGAAAGGCTGTCAGGCCCATGCAGAAGTCACACTAGGCTATTTCACATTTTATGGAAAATAAATGTCAGGGAGGGGAAAGGTTATTTACCAAAGCCCTGAATTAAAGCAAGAGGAAGGTGCTCATGCCCAGAGGAGTGGGCACAGACCAGATGCCGCTAACTGCAAGTGTGTCCGTCGCCGTCTCCGTCCCGCGGAAGAAAGCACACGAACACCTTATCTCTGCTAACTCCTTTATTGGCTGGGCAGCGACCTCAACACATGTCCGTCCGACACAGCTTCCTACGTGTCGCGCGCGTATCACTTCCCGTGCTCAGGCTTATAAGCAACATCTAACCAATTATAAGATTACACGTAGGGATCAGCGATTGGGCAACAGTAAGGAAGCATTTACCAACTACCATATTTGGAGAGGAGAAGAGACTAAGCAAGGCTCAGGAAGCAGGATATGGGCGCCATATTGGACACACGATGGGTGGGGGAGCAGCAGAGGCGGCAGGGCATAGGCGTCATCCTGCACATCACGGCAGGCTCCCAACACAAGTGTGCAGTGAAGAAGTGATTCGAGTGTGCGGAGACATGGGGGGGAGCAATGGCGATGCTATTTGCAAGACAGTGACGCCTCCCTCTCCCAGGTGGCAGATGAGCTAACACTGGGAGTCACCCAGGGCTTCACATCACCATCCCATCAGGTGCAGAGTTCTCTGCAGCCCTCATCAAACAGCAGAGGCCTGGCTGCCTCCTCCAGGGGCCAGATCCTCCTTGTAACACTAGTGAGCACCCTTGTTTGTGGAAGGTCTCAAAGGCTGCATGTGACAAGCAGTGCCCAAGGACACACATCAGCGACAAACTCAGGAAGACACTTTTCGAGGGTCTAAACTTAGAGCGCATTCTTTCACAGTGACACAGCATATCAGGGCGGCTCTGAAGGCAATGGCTTCACATGAGGCGGTGGCCTTGGAAGACACAGAAAGAACAACATCCATCAGACCACCCACACTGCAGGGCACTAAGAGTTGCCAAGAAGAATGCTCCCCATATTCTCACACAGAAAGATACCTAATAGACAGCTTAGTGACAAAACCGATGTGCAACACTCTGTAGGATTATTAGTGAGAATCTTCCTCCACTCCCCATGTAACAGTGAGCAGCAGAGCTGCCACAAATAACCTTCGTTGCTCTCCAGCTCTGACTCGGCCTTCCCACAACAACAACCACCTGTGGTGCCCCGCATCCTAGAGGACAGGGAGGTGGGAGAACATATGACCGAGGCGCTTCTAGGTCTCAGACTACCTATTCCAGGCAGGCAAGTGTTTGTATGTCTCACAGCTCCTTCTCCGGACGTCCTGACTCTAGAAGGGAAACAGGGCAGGGATGGAGGGCAGACTCAGCATCTCTCTCTTTTTTATTTTTTTTAATTTTTTTTAACTGATTTGTATTTATTTATTTTTATTTTATAAAGAGTACAAAATGGTATTAAAGCATAAAAATTACATGTGATTCTGAATTTCACTTAATAAAGTAGTGTGAATTTCACAGTACTTGTACTAATGCAGTGTTGTCTTCCAACTAGTTACTGATATTACTAGATACACGCATGCAAATTTGGGGGAAGAAAGAAAGAGGAAGAGGATAAAAAGTAGAAAGAATTGAAAAAGGAAGTAAAACAAATTACACATTATTTGCTTGCTTCCTTAGACCACAAGAAATCCAGAGTACAGTTGTCCAAGCCATCCTGCTTACATACATAGATTAATCTCTTTCCCCCACTCCCACTCCTATTATTCTCCTCAATTTAGTAACTCTTTCCTTTTGAATAAGTTCATTCCCTTTTCCCAGTATCTATTTATTTATTTGTTTGTGGTACCAGGGATTGAACAGAGGACCTTGGGCTTACTGGGCCAGCACTTATTCCACTGTGCTATCTCCCTGGCCCTTCCCAGTATCTATTGTACCCTTCTATTTTCTCTTTCAGCTTCTCACATGCCTGAACTGTCTTGAATTCCCATGTCAATCCCTATTTGATTTTGCTGGTTCTTTTTTTGTTTGTTTGTTTCAATTTTTTTTATTGTTTAAATTTAACAATGGTTATATTACATATTTTCATCATCAGATCAGTTTAGATTAATACATATAGGTATATAAGATTGATCAAACAATTAAACATTAACCTTTCTAAATCCACATTACTTTTTTTTTTCTTTTCCCCTTTCTTTTCTTTGAAAGTTGACATATTGCATATTGTCCT